>KK500002.1:72016-132290 GCA_000688715.1 Glossina pallidipes | reverse complement strand
CTTCTTGAAACAAACTTGATTTTTCCCTCGTTACACTTAATCGAAACTAGTGTCGAGGGGAAACTTCTTGAAACAAACTTGATTTTTCTTACTCGTTACACATAAACGGAACTAGTCTACATTGGAAAGTTTTTGAAACAAGCTTGGTTTTTCTTACTCGTTGCATTTAATCGAAACTAGTGTAGAGGGGAAACTTTTTGAAACAAACGTGATTTTTCTTACTCGTTACACTTAATCGAAATTAGTGTAGAGGGGAAGCTTCTTCAAACAAACCGAAATTTTCCTACTCGCTACACATAAACAGAACTAGTTTACACGGGAAAGTTCTTGAAACAAACCGAAATTTTCCTACTCATTACACTTCATCGAAATGGGAAAGTTTTTGAAAAAAATTTGATTTTTCTTACTTGTTACGCGTAAACGGGACTAGTGTAAATGAGCAAAATTCTTAAAGCAAACTTTTGATTTTTTTTGCTTATTTTTATAATTGCAATAAATGAGCAGCTAACTACTTGATAACTATTGGTGAATATTATTAACAAAACGATTAAATTGTTAATCTAGCGAGTTAAGGATATATATTAAATAAATTTTGCTTTCTTTCGCCTGTCAAAAGGAAATTCAAAAACAAATTCGTTTTTTTCTTTTAGTACACAACACATAAGGAAAACATTTAACGAGACATTGTGTTACTTTTATAAACAATTTCTAGTTTTGTAGTGTTTTATTTATTTAATTTTTCTTTTTTTTTTTACCTTTCTATTTTAGTTTAAAATGGGAGGTCGCGCTTTCACATTAATAGCGTTTTTTTACAAAGCTCCTTTTTATTGTTTGTAGCGGATGCCCGACGAACAGATATAATTCAATAATTATATATTATTATATTCTGTTATAGTATTATTATTATTATTATTATTATTATTATTATTATTATTATATATCACTAAATAATAAAAAAGAATTTTTATTTATTTTTTTCTTTCTTTTTTAATTCTTGTTCTCACACAATTTTAACAAATATTGCACATTTTCTATCCGATCTCACTGCTATCTGCTGTCTGCGCCGCAAATGAACGTGCTTGTATGCTCGAATCTTCAATTTATAGAATGTAACGTTACGGGCGATGATGTCCGCAAATATTTTTCTCGTGGCCATATATTTCCGAAATTTACGGAAAACTCAAATATTGATGGGATTTATTAGATTTCTTTTTTAAAATGCGACAAATCCACTGTTATGTAAATAAAATAAAATTACGTTACCGTTGTTATTATTTATATCAGTATTGTTTGTATGTATAAAAGTTAAGATTGAATTATCATTAATTATGGGCATTAAAAATTGAAAATATATTTATTTAATATGTTTTTTTTATATATATATTTTTTTTTTTATAAAAAAATAGAATAAAAATATTCAATATGTATGCATGTATGTGTAAATATATGTGTTGTTTTGTTACATAAAATATTCTCTTTTTGAGAGTAAAATTTGCTTTGCTGTGCATTCTTATGGAGTCCTGTGTGAGAATTGGAATATCTTTTTGTAAATACAAACGAATGCTAGCGAACACTAACACACTATGGCTTTCATATGAAAGCTGTCGACGACCGTACTTGACTGGCAATTATTTCTCAACTGTTTCTCCTCATGTTTCAATGTGTTCAAGCACTTGAAAGCTAATGCAACATACATTTATTGCATAAAAGGGGAATTTTCTTAATAGCAATTACGCAAATTCAACTGATAATTTCCATTTTTTGTAAAGAAAAATTCTGTCTGCGTTGTAACGTAACCTATCGCATTTGCTTCGTCGTATTTTCTACATTCGTTACAACAGAGTTGCACTCACTATCATGAATTGCTGTTAAAAGTCGTTTGGTTTCTGTTAAAAGCAACAATTGGTCATTGTTAATATAAGCAGCCTAACAGTATGCTACAGTTTAGTGCGACAAATATTAAAGTCTATAAATACTCTTTCAAGCACATTAGAATGCGTGTAAAAACTTAAGTACGAATGACTGAAACTTAAGAATGAATGAACGTTGAAGACTTTTCATTTTCTTTTGTTTGAATGTGCGTATGAGTAAATGACAATAAACATTTTGAATTTGTATAGTCAAGCGTGCACATCTATAAATTTCTTTAAGAAAGTTAGTAAAGATTACTTTACTAAACGATGCATCATCTTCATCTACATTCATGTATATAATAACGGTTTTCTTTCTTACTTTGGAAACAATATGCTCAAAATCACTCAATTAATATGGATATGTAATGTTTTCTTATCTCTACATTTATTTGAATCACTTGAAATGAAATTTGATTAAAACGGAAACTTTCTATGAAAAACTTTTAAAGAAAATCCTAAATATGTAACAACAATTATTCATATAATATAATACAATTATTCATATAATATAAAAGCGAACGAAAAAATGGACCGATTCGAATCATTTTCATCAAAAATAGATTGAAGACAAGAATACAGGACGGACAGACGAACTGCCAAGCCTAAATCGATTCAGAAAGTGATTCTGTTTCAATTGGTATAATAAAAGGGGGGCTACCAACAAAGAAACAAATCATTAAATTGAATTTCTATTACATCATCTCATGTATTGAGCTTTTACATCGAAAGATAAGTGCACCCTACATCGTTTGTGATGCGAACATGCGGTAAGTATAAAGGCAATGCAAGCCTGTACTGTCTAAATCCGATAGATTAAGGTTAAGGAGAAAACGACTGTAATTAAGAACAAGTAAGAAAATCATTTTCGATTGCAGCGGAACGAACAAATGGAAGAAGAGATATGCCTAAAATTATTCATGATGATTTAAATCTAGCATCCTGCCAAAGCAAATGCAGTCCACTTAGTCTTAAGGATTTCATACTCTTTCGAATTTCTTAGTCAGTTAGTTCATCTAGAGATGAACTTTTTTCAATCAGATTTAAAATTTTCCACAATCAGGTCACTGATAAACATAATAACCGCCTTTCCTTTCTGTTTCTTTATTGACGACAATCGTTACTTATGAACAACCTACGCGTTTCCTTCCATTACTGTTTTTTCTCGTCTCGTTTACAGTAACAGTTTACCCATGCAACGTATGCCATAAATACCCATATGGCAATCGAAAATAATTCCAATTAATTAACAGCAACGATAAAAAAGTATATTTTGTTCCCTTCAAATACAAGTTAACTGCAATTTATATGTTAACTGTTCATTAATGTTTAATAACAAATTCAGCTCTCTTAATATGGCCGATGAAGGAACCGTGGTCAATTAGAATTATTATTAATATCCCCATAGATGGATTTGTATTTTGAATTAATTCACTTGGTTTAGTCAGTTGACTACCATCGTTAACAACATGTATCTTACATACGACCCGTGGCAACCAACCAATCAAACGGACGCATAGACAAACGGCCATTTATTTATTTATCTATGTACACATAAAACTTTGATAAAATAAATTAACAGCCGAACTCAATTAACTCTTAGAAGTAAATCGTATGCTAATCATTATTAAAAACTAATACAAAGTATAAGAGGATAAAGAGAAAATGAAAAGAAAAAAGAAAGAAAAGCATGAAAACATGCAGCACAGAAGGTCATCCACAGTCGATACAGATCCGAGTTGCGAGTGAACCCCCATAGCTATTGGAAACATGCAAAACCTTGGCAACCGACGGCAGTCAAGAACATCCGTTAATTTTCGAATCATATCAAGAAGAAGATAAGTGCAAGTTAGTTTAGATATTAAGGATAGTTGTTTCGGTATTGAGCGTAAATGATAGGTATCGTTTAGACCAAGCTTTATGAAGACAAATTTCCCAGAGAAGCGAATTACAGGGACATTAAGGTTTATCCAAACCAATTAAGGCGGGCGAAGAAGTATGGACCAAGAATCGGTCTACGTTTCTCAAGTGGCGGTAAGGATAACAGAAGCAATCTATTTTCGTAAGTGTGTCTCAAGTCAAGCTCCTAAAGGCAAGCAGCAAAACTTGTTTTTGAACTGAATTGAATCTACATAACACCTATAGGAAGGAGACCGCGTAACAGAGGCGTACTCATGCAAGTACCCTAATTATTGCTAACGTAATACAAGAATCCTTAAGTTCTTTGAACCACCTCTTCCTCTTGCAAATTAAAACCACGTATATGATCGGGTAGAACCCCTAAATCGAAGAACGAATCTACGTTTGCCAACTTGTGTGAATCAATGAAATGCTCAGTATTGAAAGACTCCCTCCTTGGGAAAGAAAGCTTCTTTAATTTCATAAAATTTAACGAGGACCATGTAACCAAATTATTTAAGTCCATTTGAAGTTGATGATCGTCAGCCCATGTTAAGACCTGGCTAGATTTCATCATCGGTGGGAAATCATTAATGTGCAATAAAAGGGGTCTTAAGTGACTGCCTTGAGTGATGCCAGAGGTCACGGCAAATTCATCCGAGGCGATGAAGTTAAACATAACCGCGAATGATCTGTTACGCACAGAAGAGCTTATCCGTTTCACTAAGCGGAAGGGGAAGCCAGACGCATAGAATTTAAAGATCAATAAGTTATGATTAACTAATTCAAACGTTTTACTAAAACCAATACACACGACATCCGTGCAAGAGCCACTAGAAAAATCCTTGAAAAAGCAAGTAAATTCTAAGAGGCTCGTAACAGGAGATCTTCCTTTCAGAAAGCCATACTGGCATGGAAAAGTATAAGATTTGTTAGCAAAGTCTAAATGCTTAGTAACAATTCGCTCAACTTGGCCATGCCTCTATAGTTCTCAACGTGAGGTCTATTTCCACATTTGTGAAACGGAATAAGGAAACTACTCTTCCTGATTTCAAGGACTGATTAAAAATCATTGAAATAACAACGAATAGCTCGACAGAGCACGTTTTAAGTATACATGATAGAATGCGATGAGGCCCAGGAGCACAGCTATATTTTAGAGACCTCAAACCATGTAAAACGATGTCTTCTGGAATGACTAAAATAGGAATCGAAACCGAGTTAGTTGTCGGATACGGATAGCGGACAGTTGAATCGGAATTAGCAGTTGAAAAATTTCGTCGAAAGATATTTGACGTTTCACTATCATCGGCGGACTCAGAGCCATCGAAAGAGACATGCAAGGCTCATATGGAGATATTTCTTTCGGACTTGACAAGCATTAAAAAATTATTTCGGATTAACAAGCTGTAAGGATTTCCTCAACAGGGGGTGTGTGCAATAACTTTTGGTGGTTGAGGTAATTAAATCTATGCCTTGCAGCAGATTAGGCGAAATTGTCGTAAGCAGAAAGACTTTTCATAAATTTCTTGAAAAGTTTGTTTTTCCTTTTCTTGTAATATTTAGTTCTCTTGTCAACTCATGGCGGACACATGCTCCGAGGATGAGGTTGCTTGATTGAAACGAATGCAGAAATAGGAGGGTTTTAAAATTCCCGGCAGAAACATCGAGCATAATGTGTGAAAGATAAGATTTAAGCAGTAAAAGATTGGCTTCGTTAAAGTCGTAATGTTTACTACAGGAAGTTGGATCTGACACATAAGAACAGTTCAACGGATCACTTCCGGGTAATTGGCAAAGTAAAGACCCAGCAGTCCGCCATTACAAATAGAAGTATAGTTGTACTGATGGACCATTAGCCAGAATTATCATTACAACACCATGTGACTTGCGGCGAATTGAAGTCCCCAACGTCACAAATGAGGACAGCATGTTTCTTATAAATGGAGATATCAGCATTTGGGAGAATGTAGGAGCAAGTTAGATATAAGTGTTTATTGGCAATTTTCACCCGAATGGCGATAAATTGAACATCGAGAGGAGTAGGAAATTCAATTGAATAAGACGGGGGCTGCAGCAGATATGGTAATTAAAACACCACCAGCAGTGCGACTTAGTCGACCTTTTCTGGAAACACCTGGAAAAGATCGTGAAAAAGTTCCGACAAATGTAAATCAGGCTTTAATCAAGTTTCCGTGAAGGTCAAACAGAAGAACTTCGTGCTCAACGAGTTTAGGGATATTGCCTTTCGAGGAAGTACTGCCGTCTAGCAGACGTTATTCGTATCAAGAACGTTGGGAATCACGTGTACAGAACTTTGAGTTCGGGAGAAAATAGAGAGAGTGACTACGCATGCTTATGCAGTTTGTACGACTAGTCCAGTCCAGTATAGTGCCCCGGTGACACATCCGAACAGGTGGGGGGTGAGGAGGATTGGTCATTTTTGCTAATATTTTTTAAAGATATGGACTGAATTGACTGAGTGGCACCACTAGGGAGAGATAATTTATGGCATATCTGCCCTCCCATCTGCTCGTTCGAGTGCTTCAAAGGATATAAATTCTAGACCAGTTTTAAATTCGGAATGCACCTAAACATATTCGTCCGTTATCGGTCTATCTGGCCATCTTTCCAACTGTGTAGTGCGATAAGCCTTTTCCCGATAGCAAAAACGAAGTGACACAAATATTTGAAAGGACACGCATACAACGCCCACATGGTTATTTGAGAAAAACTTCCACTTCATATTATGGAGCATAAAAATTTAATTCTTTTGCTTTTTTTGCCCTTTTTAGAATAGAAAGACGATGGGTATAAAAGGTTCGGTCACGACCGAATAGAATTTTCTTGTTGTATTTTATTCTTGTGATGACATGTATGCTAGATATCGTAAAATATTACTCGGCTTTTCACAGTTACTATGCTATCGAAATTGCCTGCTTATGCACAGACTTATAATTAAGCGCATAAAAATCCAAAAGCATTCATCTCTGCAACGGATAGCGGCCTTTTCACGACGTACATATATCGCGTTATGCAAATATTGTTTTATTTTTTATGCCTTACATCAATTAATTTTCTCTTCTTTGCTTTATTATTTTTTACATCATTAACTATCACTACTATCCAGCTCTGCAATGAATAACTCACGAAAACATTAAAATGTATTTACATTTCATCGCATCGCTTATGCCTACTCAATCCTTCGACGATGGGTAGAAAAATTCAGAGAGCATAAGACCATCCAAATATTCATATAAAATATATGGACATTTTCGAAATTTTCTACACATGCCGTTATATAGCTATATATATGTATGTATATATAAGTATGTATATTCACGATTCGATATAACACGGTACGAAATTTACGATTACAGAAGAAATAGCTAAAGTAACGTGGAGCCCCAAGCAACTGAGAAAAACAATTGACAATGTTATAATAGGGCAAGACCGACCTTTACATACCCTGCGCCACTTCGCTCAATCATTTTTTAAATAAAACACCAAAAATTATGCATTATTTTTACGTAAATCCGTAGTCTTCGTGAAAGCCTTCATAGCGGAGAATACTCATACGTCAAAGTGATGTACATTTGATGTACTTTATCGCCATAGAAGAACTTGCTTTCATGAGAGCCGCTCTATAAATAATGGATCTATGCGATTCAACTCCCCTATGGTTAATTTACTAAGGACCAATTTCGATCATAAAATATTAAAAAGTGGACCTATTTGGCATAAAGGGCCTTATGTTTCATTGGAATCCTCAGATAGCTGACGATCAAACAAGGTAGACCTACGCGGTCCAAGTTTGGTAAAATTTGGCGATGCTGTAGTGCCACGCCTACCCAATTTTATAGTGTATCAAAATTTAATTGCTTTTCCAATATCTTTATACGGCGCAGAAACAAGCTTCGAAAACCCAATTAAGTATATAAATTCTTAGCCAGTTTCAAATGCATCCGAACGTGTCCGTTTGTTCGTCTGTCCATCGGTTTGTCTGCGCAACTTTGTAGAGTATGTGGCGATCATTCTCCCGTTAGCGAAACTGAAGATATCGCCCACAAATTTGCAAAGAATTTAGAAGTGAACTGAACTTTTGACGGGACACACCTACAATGCCCACACGCATACGCGGCATAAACTTACATTTTGAAAAAAAAAAATTTCTGGAATGTGTTAGTTCTTAGACATTGTTGGAGCCTTTGCAAGCCGTTTCGCGAAACTGACTCAAAAAAATATGGGAATGAAAGTCGAGCGCAATTGGTTTTCAATTCTCTCAGTTTTGCAACAAAAACAAAACCACACAATACAACGATTTGCAGTTAGGTTTGCATGCCAGTAACTACTCTGACATTTTCGAATATAAACAGAATATGTGACTGAAGCTACGTTTGAATAATTTAGAGCTTCAGCTCTTCTTCATAAACTTGTTTTTATGTCCACCTTGACCATTTCACCCAACCAAATATGAGCACGGGGAAAAGATCACAAGATAATAATATCCCTTAAGCATGTGCTTAGCAACTCTCTGCGCTTATGAAGAATTTCTCGGTATATGTACATGCAAAGGACTGGTGATGGTCAGAGAAAAAGAACCAGAACAAGGATGTCCGCAACGCGGTGACATGTACACCCGAGTATTCATTGTAGCTATGGCCACACAGCAATCGTAATTAAAATATCGTCTACCGCACTGGCTGTTAAACACCGAGTATACCCGGCTCGATAGTCGGGCGCCTTAGCCATTAGGTTATGCGAGGAGGAGGCAAGAACACTTTAGAGTGCGAAAACATTACAAAAAAATCCAATTTCAAGTAAAACACGTAACCTATTAATAAAAAAGTGACGACCGTCTTGTTTAAAATTTCAGCGCAAAAACTGTTTATCCTTGTGTCGATAAATATTTCAAATTACGCGATATGTCTACATGTGTGTAAGTCTTGCACGAATTTTATTCACTTATATACTCTGCTCTATAGCATGATTATTTAAAATGTTCTTCTTTTTGTGAACGCTTTTATCATTTCCGGCCTTTCCTGTTGCTTAAAACAAAATACACACAAGTCAAGCTCTTGATTTTCAAGTTGGGTTGGATTCTAGCATTGTTGTTAAATTTTGTGTTAATGGAAATTTAATAAAAAAAACATTCGATTGATATGAGCATGAAGTGGACCATTTGTATGTATTGAAATCAATATAAGTGAAATATATTGGAAAAAATTTTTAATGAAAATGAATAAGCAAAAGATTATAATAATTTGAGACCACCCTCGCGACGTATCAACTCTGCTTAAAAGTCTTCATGCGAAAATCATAATTTTCGACGATATTTCTTAATAAAATTAAACAGAAATCCTGGCTTGCGAAGTTCTATACAATACACCCGATCCAAGCTTTTCTGTTCATTTATCCGTCTGTCCGTCTGACTTCCGACATTGTATTTTTTGTATTCAACGTGCAAGTGGCAGTTTCTGAGATATTTTGATGAAATTTTCTGCATCGCATGCTATTAAAAACGTTTCGGATCCGACCACTTCCCATATAACGACCTATTTTGCGAAGTCGTTATGTGCGTAACTGTATTCAACGAAATGGTGTAGAGTACTTAATGGTAGCCGTCACCGATAAATACATTTTTACTTCTTTTTAGATGCGAGTGGCTTGCTGCCTGCAGGTCACGTTTGTCTTGTTTTGTGTTGGAGTGAATTACACTAAACTTTTCTTGGATTATAACGCAAAAATGAATGCAGAATTAAAATGTGCGGGCTTTTGTCTTTGTCTTTTTCTGCCAAGCTGCTTCTATGCTTTTCTACATACTGCCGTCCGCACATTATTTACACGAAAGCAACAAAACGCAACATGCAACAAACTACAATGTATAGTAAGTACATTACTGACCCCTCGGCAGCACTTAAATCTTAATCAAAAATTTTCCAAAAAAATGTTATAAAATTATTACTTACGTTCGTTTTATAAAATTGTGCTTAAGGTATGTCAACTCTATATATATATGTGTTCTATATATATATATGTATATACTATGTACATATGTATGTTCATGTTAGTTTACTGTTAAGTATACAGTGCGGTAAGTAAAATCACACCTTTGCAGTTTGGTTTACAGGATTTGGAAGGATGTACGGAAGGATGTCGCCATACGTCCGTATTTTGACTCTTTCTTATTACAAGCAACTCTGTGCTCTCTCCATTCTGCACACATACATGTTTTTTTATTTCGGTGACAAAGAAATATGCAGCCAACGGCTTTTTGGCACAGCACCATAGCATTTTGCACCAAATCGCACGAGTATATATATAGCAATAAATTTGATATACCAATAAGTTTTTAAATAATTTTCTGTCTTTCTAATAATTATACCAATAAACTTGTAAATTATACCAATAAGTTCCCCCTTCCCCCGATCCGGTACCAGAATTTTCAACACCAACACATACGGTCCTATTATTCAAATGTTAACAGTAACACGTGCATGACAAATGTAAACAAAAATTAGAAATTGCAGCGACGAGCGAAATCTAAATTTCAAAGCGAAATCTAAAATTTCAAAACGAAACCTATACACACACTACAATTTCCACAAACACCAACAACAAATCCGCACGACACTACTTTTACAGCAAAAAAAAAATGTAAACAAAAACACTGAAATTCAAAACTTTTTCATCTGGCAAGGTAAAATTACGGATGGAAGCATAAAGAAGAAGACGTCATAATAAACGCAGAAAATCACTCTTATACAATTTAATCGTTTCAATAAATAAGCGCTACGAACATTAAAATAAAACCTGTCACGATGGCTTATATGTTAAAATAGATCTATTATTTATTATACAACAATCGATTGGAGATGATTTCTAAATCAACGCAAGCTTGTCTCTTTATCTGTCTGTCCATTCCTTAGCTTTTATATGGAAACAATTTTTGCTTTCTCTTTCGTCTCTAGGTGAACACGCATAACTCGGAATCACTGGTTTACTCCAGCAAAAAAATTCCATTCCGGTTTATTTTCTAAATCACCCTATGCAACTCTGCGAATCGTAAAATGGAAACATATGATCGTCAAAGTGAAAGTCAAATGTAAACAAGAAAATTACTGTTGGAAAAGCGTCTGTGCAATTTTTTAAAAAAATTAATAAACGAACGTTTTTAAAATAAATTGAGACCAAATAAAAATGAGATACGAGATTGTAACCGATAGTTGTCGTGTCTGTTTAACGAAAAGCAAAAAACTGCGCTCTCTTTACAAGCCCTCGGATGAAGATGAGGAGGCACCGAATGAAATGTTAGAAAAAATTACAGGCATTTGCTTAGAACAGGTAACTCCCTGGGTTTCCGTAACATTGTGCTCTATATATAAAAAATTCCACATTTTCTGTGCAGATAGATGAAAACCCCATATTACCTAAGAATATTTGTAAAAATTGTGAATTATCCTTAACGATGGCATTTCAATTTCGTGTCAAAGCTTTAAAAACTCAAAGAATTATAGAATTATATCTGAGTAATTTATCAGGCAGTAAAGAATGCGGCGTTAAAGAAGACGAACACAGTATGTTATTGATTAAGGAGGAATTTGACGATTTCATCGAAATGCAACAACTACAAGTGGATATTTTAGACGACAGTTTAGTTGATATACAAATACTAGACAGTGATGATGGTAATGAATTAATTGACGAAGTAAAATCAACAGAGAGCAGACATACAGAAGATGAAGCAGATACTGAAGAGAATAACGATGAAGAAATCTATGAAGAGGAGATGATTTATGACGGCAAAGGCGATAGCCAGGACGATGAAGAAATTTTAGAGTCTGAAGATTTCGAAATGGAAAAGGCATCTTCAAACGATAGAACATTACGGAGTGCTAGTAGTAACAACGACAATGATGAAATCATCTCTCCGGAAAATGCATTCAAATCCAACACAGATCCAGATATTTATACCATAAAAGTATTAGGCGAAAGAGATAATCAATCAAACCAAAAAACCAAAGGAAGGCTGAAGAAAGAGAACGCCGGCCACATTTGTGATGTTTGCGGTAATGTGTACGCAAAACGGGGACGCATGATGGAGCATCGCCAACGTCACGACAAAGAATTAAAATATGCCTGCGAGTAGGTAAAATTGCTCTACTTATTATTCAATTTTTAATTATTTACGTTTTAAGATTATGTGATAAAAAATTTCATATGCGTGAATTACTTCGCAAGCATATGTATTCTCATAGCGGAGGTAAACCTTTAAAGTGTGATTTTTGCTCTCGGACGTTTTACTATGAAAGTGTACGCAAAGCTCATGAGGCGTAAGTTTTTATTTCGCATTAATGTAAAGAAGTAAAGCCCAAGTTTTCTTGTTACAGAGTTCATAAAGGCCACAAGCCATATGTATGCGATATATGTGGCAAGGCTTTTTGTTATGCTCATACGCTGAAAAAACACAAACTCATCCATGCCGAGATTAAATTGTATCGTTGCAATTATTGTAATAAGGATTTCCGCTTACAACATCACATGAAACAGCATGAACTAACAAAAATGCATCAGAAGGCGGTGAAAGGCGGTGCTTGTGGCTAAATGCGATCATATCTCTTAAAATATGACAAATGAATGATGATATAAATAATTAACTGAACAGTTTACTAAATAAAATTTTGCGGACTGTTACCTACAAAAGGAGGTTCACTTTATTCTTATGAAGTTCTACAAAGGGATCGGTATGAAATATCTCCCGCTAAATAATTTTATAACTTATAATGCTAAAAAGGAACGCTTAAAATCTGTGTCACACGAGCTGCGATAGAAACCCACTTTTTTGTTAGTCATTTGGCGGAATCGTCTTATACCCTCGTGTATTTCTTGGACACTAATCGGTTTAACAACTTCACTGCCCCGACCTTGTGTAACTTCCGGACAGATGTGCAACATTGCAGGTGAAGCTCCTGTCGAAGTGACCCTACTAAACGGTTCTGTGATACGATTTGCTGAATTTAAACGTGTTAATATTGCATAATCCACTATGACAGCTATGGTCTCGTGAGCAAAATAAGCCAAAATATTCATAGTGGTTGTAGGTATTCTTAAATCTGCTGGCAAGTCTAAAAAGCGCCTGAATTTGTTTTTAATTTTTTCGCCATGTCGGCAATAAAATGATGTCTTGCGGGCCTCGTTGAACTCTAAATATTGTTGGCCACTTAATATTTGCGATATACGATCAGCACGAAATAGGCGACGAGTCCGCTCTTCATCGAATAGTTCAGGTACTTCTATAGCTAGCTCATCGTCCGAATCTTGCTGATCTAAATCTTCCATGAAGTCTTGTCTGCTCAATAAAAACGAATACAAAAATATGTTAAAAACGATTAAGAAAATATGTTAAAGAGCACCTCCCAGTGCGAATGCTAAGAAATTTCTTCAAAATTCGCATATCCTTGAGATGTTTACGCATACGGGCAATTTTCACTGGATGATTACGCATCAAAAATTCAAAATCTGCTTGAGAAGGACATGGATTGTTTTTACGTCTCATTGCCACAAGCGATGCTTCATTGAACATTCCTCTTAACTGTTGCTGGAGAATATGCTCTACCAATTTCACACTTTCTAGACGGGGCTTATCGCTGTCACCAAAGCTGCGCATAATATCAGATATTTCAGAGAGCAAAGAAACTGAATCTTCCGCTGCCATTAAGTTAGCTGCATTAACGTTATACTTATTTAATTTATTAAATGCGATAATAATTTTCAATATACTAAATTTTTTTTTAAAATATATAATTTTTTTGTTTTTATTTTCGTTTTATATAAATGTTTCACAAACTTCTTCTTCTAATTTGTAACCTTTACATCGTTCAAAAAAAAAGTATCATGTGCGGAGAATGGAGAGAGCACAAGGTTGCTTTCAATAAATTGCAGCGCTTCGATTCTATTAATGAGATAGAAATGTTCACAACATATCTATTAAAGTGATAGAAATTTAGAGGAATTAGAGGTGGCAGATGAATTTAAACTCCTGCCATAAAGGGAGTAGAGCTCAAATTATAATTCATTTTTGTAAATGTAACATAAAAATAAATTAGTTAATGGCCACAAATTTCATTTGTTTTCGGACTATGAAATCTGGCTAAAAACGACCGCACCGCATTTTTACGTCTTCCAAAATAATTTGCCAATTACAATAGTAAGCACTTATTGTGACTTGCAATGATAACGTTCATTGTTAACCATTTCCAGTGCTTTTTTCGTACAGGAAGAAGAAGAATTAATTTCCTAAACAATTTTTCGTGTGCATAATATTAATTATTAATATTAAAGTGCTGTTCCAAAGAAAAAAAGAAACATAACTGATCATTGGAAAAGCTGATGAATAACTACGGTACGGTTTGTATTAAAATAATGTAACCAGAACAATTTGTTCAATTTTTCGTTTGCCTTAAAAAAATTTTGCACAACGCTGCAACTGCCCTCTCCGACAAAATATACTCTAAAAATTCTTTAATTCTTCCTTTTTTTATATTTTTGTATAGATTTGTTTACGTTTTTTAAAATGTTCATTTACTCTTTTCAATTTTTGTGTTACAATCAAGTGTAAAAAAAAAAAAGGTTTTTTTAGTTAAAACACCACTACCATTGTACAAAAATCCTGAAGGAAAATAACGACAATCACATTAAAATACGGGAGATAAAAAAAATCAATCATTTTATATTTATTCGATTTGTGCTTTACAAAACAACAAGCAAACTGAAATCACGAAAGCAAACCCTTCCATGCAATATGGCTAAAATGTATGGAAAGGGTGGTAAGAGTAAGTATTTTGTACACTTCATTCATTTCTTTATTTACTTTCCTTTTAGTTTAATTTTGTAATTTTCTTGCTTTGAATTACTAAACAAAACGAAAAACGATGCTAAAGATTAACTCCAGAAATCAAGTGCTTTTTTAATAAAGAGTTTTTAGTTATTATTTTTAGTTTTCAACCTGCTTGCTTAACACTAAAAACCTTCTGATAATAATATGAGACAAAATATAATTTGGAAGAAATCATAGCAAAAAGATTTATATAAATATTTCTTACTTCAATAGCTGCCATAGAATCGGAGGAGCAGCAGAAATTACGATGGCAAGTAGAATTGGAATTCGTGCAATGCCTAGCAAACCCCAACTACCTAAATTGTAAGTTTATTGAAGCCAACAAGAACACAAAAAAAATGAAAAAACATTTTTTACTGATCTAATCGGCTTTCAGTTCTTGCCCAACGTGGCTATTTTAAAGATCAAGCTTTTATTAACTACCTCAAATATCTGCAATATTGGAAGGAACCCGAATATGCTAAATACTTAATGTACCCAATGTGTCTGTACTTTCTTGATCTTTTACAATACGAACATTTTCGCCGAGAAATTGTTAACTCCCAGTGTTGTAAATTTATCGATGATCAGGCCATATTGCAGTGGCAACATTACACACGAAAACGTATTAAAATGTTCAATTCCGTGAATAACACACAACTGAACGCAGCAGCAACTTGTGGTACGGAAATAAATGAAGCACAGCAACCACAAATGGCCGCCCAACAACCTGGTTCAAACTCAGCAGTCGGCGTTAACATTCAGAATGGCAATACAGGGGTTAATACTCAACAGGCTCAATTGGCTGGTTCGCAGCAACAATCTCAGCAAATGAACGGAACAAATTCGGTGAATCTTGGAGGCGTCGGAGGTCCCCTAATGCAGAAAATGCAATAATTGGCTTTTTTGTTATGTTTTTGTATTTGTGTAGTTCTGCAGATGTTGTCCTAAGGATCATCGAAACACGTATATATATTACTTTAATTTAAAATAAAAGACTTTAATATAAGATAGTAACATATTTTAAATTGACTTTTTAGAATAAAATTTCGAGGGTTTTGCTTTAAATCCAGAAGAAAAATTTAATATAAATTTCGTTGTTTAATATATCCAAGAAAAGTCATTAATATCTCTTCCATCTCGATTGATTTGAGTACTTAGGTTTTAAGGCAGTTGTTTTTTTAAACCGTAACTCGCAGCCAAATAAAAAATTGACATTTTTGTTTTTTTTTTTCAGTCGACTTGAACTGTAATGAATTCGTTAGCGATCAATGAAAGCACAGGAATTAAGAATCGTTTTTATGGTGTTTACTTGCTATGCAGCGAAAGTTTGGACGGACGTTATAAAGGTAAATGTTACATAGGGTTTACAGTCAATCCCAGCCGCCGTATTCGACAGCATAATAAGGGGAAAGATTTCGGAGGCGCTAGAAAAACTAGTAATAAAGGGCCGTGGAAAATGGTTCTGATCGTGCATGGTTTCCCAAATAACATAGCAGCTTTACAGGTTCGATATGTCAAAATGATTAAATTTCCTAATAAATGTAAATTCAAAATCGCCCAATTTAGTTCGAGTGGGCTTGGCAGCAGCCCGCGTTATCATGTAGACTTAAAAACTTCCCCGAACTGAAACGCAAGTTACCTAAAGAGTCCTATTTTCAACACAACATTCGTATATTAAACCGAATGCTAAATATAGGTCCCTGGCAGCGGCTAGCTCTTGTTATTAATTGGCTAGAAGTTAATTACAAATGCGATTTTGAGGTACTTGTAAAACAAATCCAGTCAAAGTGCTTATTTACATAGTAAAGCTTATGTTATTTTAGCCTTTATTTGAGCCTCCGAAGCATATGCAAATCATTAGAGGAGATGTTATTTTAGAAAAGGATGTCGGAAAAAAGGACAAGGAACGGGCTTTGCATAAACCTATTTGGGCTCCTGAATGTCATTTATGTATGCAGCAAATTGAAGACGTCGAGCGATCACGTGTTGGTTGCCTAAACAATTTGTGCAGACTTACTTGTCACATAATTTGCTTAGCAAACCATATCCTTTCTTCTGACAACACTCAGCGCGGCCATTATATACCTATATTCGGGGAATGTCCTTTATGTAATACCAAATTTTTGTGGATTGAACTACTACAACATAAACATCGCAAAGGTTGGATCGAAGGTGAAGAAGATGCCAAATTTGAGGATTGGGATAGCGAAAGTGAAAGTGAAAGTGATTTTGATATTTTCGATACGCAAAAACAAGAACTCTTCAAACTCTCACCTGAAATATATGAGATAAGCGATTAATGCTAAATAAATCCTTAATATTACTAATAGGCTTGTCTCTTAATAGTATCTTGCTTTTTGCAACAAATTTTGCATCCACATCCAAATGTATAGAATGCATCTTAATTGTCAGCATGAAACTACTTCATAAAAAAAAAAAGGTTTGGCTTTATCCTCTTTTTACAATGATTACAAGCTAACTGTAGGCTAACCTAAGTGGCCAGTTTGTGGGAAATAACTTGAGACAAGATGTATTTCTTTAACAAGTCAATACAAGGTTTTGTTTATTTTTCGATTCGCTACATACGGACAGCAATAAATTATTAGAAACGTTTTTGAACCAAACAATGTTCTGAGAATGGAGATGTCTTTAAAACGTGGTAACACCGTGTTAACGAGTAAAACATCATCAAAGATTTAGAAGGAGTTTGTTTCGCTGCAATTGTGTTATTTCTCCAGCTTGTACTCTTAAGATTTTTTCCCTTTTGCAGAACCAACCAAAGTGAACAATTCAAAAAAAAAATTTGATAACTAATTCGATCGTTTATATATATTTCTGGCTTTGTAAACATGTACCAATAATATCTCCATGCAAATGTTTCCATTTTGTGTTTTTTAAACACCTCTTAGAGATGTGAGGCAAAAAAATTCATACGTGTGAGTTCGGCTTTTTTCATTATTCTTTGCTTTTAATTACCAATTACCTTGCAGAAGGGGTGGGTATATAGGCAACATTATATTAAGTTTCAGTAGCTCTTAATATCCCTTTAATCGATTTAATAGCACTTTTCATCTTATGAAGCCGCTTTAGCAATTCCATTTTTTCCTTGAGATAGTAATCTTTAGACATTTGAACATATTCTTCCCCTTTATAAATAAAGGTAGTCACGGCGGCTTTATCGTCGATCAAAGAAGCTGCATCGACTTCAGATATTTCACTTGAAATATCGTTTTCTAAATGCTCATCTGAATCTGAAATATCAGCTGTTCCTACAAAGTCTTCTACTGAAAGTGCGTATGTCTTCGAAAGTTTTTTCTTATGTTCACGTATATTACTTTCATTTAAAAGTTTCCTTTTAGTACCTATAGTGAAAATTGTACAATATTATCAAAATTTAATTAAAGTTTATACTGACCCGAAAAGTTGTTATCTCTCTTAGTTTCCTTTACTTTCATAATGCCATCATCTTCATCTTCTTGTACAGTGGAGACAACTATATCTTGCTCCTGATCGTTACCTTGACAATCTTCTGTTAATTCATAACCAACAAGAGCGTCGGCGTTATCCTCATAAAATTGAAGATCATTTGTAATATTAATTGTATTAATGTCGGGAGTAAGGGTCGCCTTAACGTAAGGAAATGGTTCCGCTAATCCCACCAGTGCAATCCGGCGACCGCTCTGCGAGAAATATATACTATCAAAATGATCAGAACAATATTGATATGAGGAATTTGGCAAATTTGTCGGAGCTTGACCCAACTCTAGCCATCTCTGAAATCTTTCCGGATTTTTAGGGAATTGAAACAATGTAAATTTGCCACTTCGGGCACCATCCAAAATGTAGTTTTCGCAATCTTTATAAGCGCAGGCTCGTAGAACCATTCTTGATTTTAAAGTGAGCTCTTATTAATTCTCCAACTTTTCGTTTTAATGAAATAAAGATTCCTTGCACAATAATGCATAAAAACACATTAACGTAAATATTTTCTTAATATAAAGAGTTTTCAGAGTTGCCACAGCACCAATTTTTCCTCAAAAAAATGTGGTAAGCGTTCTATTAAATATTTGCCAATTTAACAATTGGAACAAATAACATTTTCTTGTTAACTAAGTTTAAAAAAAATATATTTTCTAATTATTTAAGAAAGTATTATCGATTTAATTCGCAACGCATTGTATAAAAACAAGCATTTGTTTTCGGCAGTAGTGTTACCAATATTTTGTTTATTTTACTCACGTATCAAGTTGGCAAGTCAGGAACATATTTTTCATAGGCGGCATTTTCACGCTTTTCGTGGTTTTTAATACAAAAATGAAAATTAATAGACGAAAATAATAAAAAAGGTAGCCAAAAGATTGTCTAGTGCGTAAAATGCTGTTAACTGAAGCTGCGAAAATTCTCGGAAGTGAGGCTGAATGCAGTGTAAGCGCAATTGAAAGCGCCACAAACAATGCCACCCCATTAAGAACGAGAAAAAATGAAGAAAAGCTTGAAAGGGCCGATAGTCAACTCGGATCCGGTAAAGGTAAATTGTCTGCCAAGCCTCCAGAAGAATTCTACAAAGATTTACAGCAATTCCATGAGAAACGGAATACTCCTATTCAAATGCCAAAAATAAGCGGTCGGGAAGTAAATTTACATCTTCTTTACTGCGAGGTTACCGAACGTGGCGGCTTTCAGAAGGTAAATATGAGAGATGAATGGGAAGAAATCTTGCCCGAATTGGGCTTAAAGGAAAAATGCGTTAATGGAACTGCTGCTCTAAAGTACATTTATCGGCGCATTTTGGAAAAATATGAGCGGCAAAATTTTTTTGGAGAAGACCCCGATAAAATTGACACATTGGAATCGTCGGATTTATCTGAACTGGTAGGAAGGGGAGGCCGACCACGTTATCCATCAAGTTTGCATGGTTCTGCAAATGCGTCCAATATCAATAATGTGTCTATGACTTATAATTACCGCCAGCATATTGTAAGCACGGATAGACGAAGACAATTTAAATTGTCTACTGATTTATATAAAGCATCCCCGTATGAGAAACTAATGTTATCTCTTTTGTCTCCTTTACCGAATGAACAAGATTTTGCTATTAACACGTGTACTCTAATGGCGAACGAAAGTAAGCACACTTTGCGTTTGAACGAATATCCCAAATTACTAGATGGACTGTTAGCACACACCGGTGTCTTTTCGGACTACACTACCCGCAAGCTTTTTGAACATGTATACTGTGGAGTACGTCGGCATTCTTTACATGCTTTCTGGCGAGATCTTTTACACGGGCGTCCTCAAATACTTGAGCTTTACACAGATGAGCAAGCTGTACGAGATACTACGCCGGTTAACGACGACGTTGAAGGCCATAAGAATGATTTGAAAGCATTTCAAGACGAATGTATGGAATCAGATTTTTTTAATTTGGGCAGAGGTTTGGGCACGCAAGATTATATCGGACAGCGTGTTCTGCAAGTCATATCAATCCTGCGAAATCTAAGTTTTTTTGAAGAGAATGTTACCGTTTTTGTGAAGAACCGAGCATTCTTGCGTTTCCTGGTAATGAGTAGTAATATTCGTTGGAGCAATATTCATATACAGGCATTGGAGATCGCAGGAAATATTGCTACCGAATTAGAGTTATATGATCCTACATTGGATGATTTGTCCCGTAACTTTATGGCTACTTTGTGCGACGGCGTAGAAAGTGCAGATCGCGCTGTAATAATAAATTGTTTGGAGATTTTGTATAAGCTGTGCCAGAAGGATAGTAATGAAGATTATGTACTGAAATGTTTGAATTTAAATTTCTACAAAACGGCCGCGCTATTTCTTTCCTTAAATGACATCATGCTATTAATTTTTACTTTGGAGACTATATATGCGCTAACTTCATTGGGCACGAAAAGCTGTCATTTGATCATGCACGTTAAAGGCATCATAGATCAATTAGTTTCGTTAATAACTGTTGAAGCTCAATCGTACGGTCCGGACGGGTGCATATTAATGAGAGTAATTGAAACTATACCAGGCAACATGTTGCCAATGGTGGCACAGAATATTGCCAATCTGCAAAACGTGGCCACAATTCAAAATCAACCGCTACCGACATTTAATCCTCCCCAAAATCCAGTTCAAATAAAACCACAATTAATGGCTCCCCCACCTCAGCAACAGCAACAACACATGGAAACTACAGACGCAAGTGGATCTGGCAGCGGTAGCGTCACTATTGAGCAGAACACTGGGTTGCCAGTGCCACAAAGTTGTACACAAGATGATGAGCAGTATGCTCTGGCATGGTTAGGTGCCACTTTCGAACGAACCTCTAATGTTGAAAGTCATATCGAGCAACAAGAATTGTATCGTATGTACCTCGCATATTGTCAAAAGTCTGGGAAGCATTCCATAGTCAATCATGTACAATTTCCTCGGTTAGTTCGATTATTATTTACCAATACTGTAGGTCCAGTTGTCGTGAGAAAAGCAGACGGCACCGAATTATCCGGTCTTCACTATGTAACTGTACGGATGAGAGCTCAACCTTTGCCCCTACAAGGAAAAAACGCTTCCCCTCCAAACCTACAAGGTTGCAGCCCCCCGAAAATAGGAGATACATCGAGTACATTGCGAAAAATTAAAAAGAAAATAAAACCAGAGTCATGCCTACCCACTTTGGGAATAGATTCTCCTATAATACCTATTGAAACTGCAACAAAAGAATTTAGCTGCACTGGTCCGAGCAATGTTAATGATACGTTAGTCAACGTAGTGAAACCGCCCAGTCTGCAACCAAACACTGATCCTGTTGACTCTATTACAGTTATTGAAAAAATGGACGTTGATGAACCACAAGAAGCCGCATCTAAAAGTTATATAACCACGCCAGAAACAACGCAATGTTCATTGGAAGTGACCGCCAATCCACCGCAAACGCCATCTTCATTCATTAAAAGTCTGTTAGCCAATAAAGTAAATCAAAGGCAGCAAAAGCAAAAAGACTCTACGTTGATCAACACAACCACGAGTACTTTGCCGACGTCCGCAATCCCCTCTATGACAACAACAAGTGTTTCTGTAACTAACACAAGTGGAACACAAGCATCTGTGATGACTCAACCCATTAAAGTAGCCAGCACAGCTATTAGCGCTTTGGTAAATAATCCACTCATGCAGAATACACCCGTAAAAGTGGGACAAACGACAATCAAACCTCTAAATCCTCAGATGACGGTGGAAAAGAAAACTATAACAGACTCAGTACCACCTCCATTAGCACCACTTAGTGGCAATAACGTGGCGAAAGATGCAAATGGCCGGCCAATTATATTGGCAAACCAAATGCTTGTTGATATTCTTGATAAGAAAATGGTCGATTCACCTTTATTAAACAGCGCCAAAGGCAAACGGAAGCTCGAAGAATCGGACGCTGGCATTATAGCTGGCAGCAAGAGACCACCCATGGAAGTAAATGTGGCAAAGGAAGAAACGCAAGTTACCCCATCAAAGAATGCAGCTAATTTGTATGCAGAAATGGCTGCTTCTATATTGGAAGACGAAGATTTGGATGATATACCACCCGTCACGCAATCTCCACAATTATCAATTGAACAACAATCGTCACAGACACCACTTATATTACCAACTAAGATGCAAGCTCCAAATCCGGCAAACACATTGCAGAACGTGCAACGACAATTATTGTTTCAAACTAATCAAGCATCGCAAATAAAATTATCTCAATCGAATACACCGCAAACACCGCAACTGCCTAATGCAATGGCTACTATAAAAACCGATCAGGGGCTGCAAACAGTGCCAGTGATCTTGCAACAGAAGCCACTTGAAACCAATCAGCCGACTGCCCAAATTATACAACAGGTTATACAACAAGCCACTCAACCGCAGCAAACGCAATATGTGCTAGCCACGAATCCGCAAGGTCAAACGTATTTGGTAGCACAGCAGGCAGCACCTCAAACGCAAGCTCCGCCGCCCCCTCAACCAACTCAAACTGTTTTAGTTACCCATACGCCACAACAACAATCGGCTGGTACAAAAACTATTATTATTTTGCAGCAGCAAACTTTGTCAGGCCCGTCGACGCAACAGCAAATATTAACCAACGCGGCAGGAACTGGTCAGAAAATGATTATGACTACGTCTCAAGGTCAACAAGTGCTTGTCACGCAGAGGCCTCAGACACCACAACAAATATTTATAAATCCTCAAACGGGAGCAGCTACACATATACAACATGTGCCAGTGGGTGCAGGACAACAAGCAAATCTCATACCGCGACAAATTATACAAACTACACAGCAAATTCAACAACCTCAGCAAATAACCGCTGGCCAGATTTCTCCATCACTTCTAAATCAATTAAACCAAATACCGGCTACGATAAAGTTGCATCAGCCAGCACAACCCCAGCAACCGCCGCCACCGCAACCGGCCACCATATCGCGTATAGGGAAAACTGTATCAATTTTACAAGCCGGACCCGGTTCAAATGCCGCACCGGTCGCGATACCCCAGTTGCAGCAACATCAGTCCATTATTCAACAGCACATAATTTCTGGTGGCGCGCCTGAAAAGAGGCATGTGTTATTAGGTGGAGGCCGAGCTATTGAAATTAAAGAAACAGTTATCACTCAAACTCAGCCGCCACCACACCAATGCCAACTAAATTCGCAGACAATAATCACCACTCAACCACAAGCACCTACACCACCGCACATACAGCAACAACAACAACAGCAACAGCAAGTACAACAACAAATACGCAATGTTATCGAACAACAACAGCAGCATCCTTCAATTATACAGCAGAAAATTTCGGTACCACTAGTACAAACAGCAGCTGCAATGCAAGCGCAAGCAACTACAATAGCACCAAAGGTCTGTGATTTTCGTCATGAACTTTGTCAGAAACATACATTTTATATTTTACATATTTAAATTCTCAGATACCGGAGCAAACCACCATTACGCAAAGTAAAACAGTGAACCAACCGGCTGCAATCGTACAAACAACAATTGTACCCGTGACTGCAAGCAGTCAAACCATAGTTGGAAATGTTAAACGGCCTACTGTAGCGGGAGGATCTACAGCAATAGCAAAACCATCACTTCCGGTAGTTAAGTTGCCTACAAGCGCGAATATAGGACTGGGACCACCACCTTTGGCGCCAGCTACGCCAAGCACAACAACAACAGCGCCTAGTGATCACACAACGCAAAAGCCTCATTCACCACAAGAAATTCAGCGAAAGGACGAGTTATCTAAAGTTATTACCTCTTATGTAGCGGCGACAACAAACGCTGGGAGTACATCGGTTCCTAACACTCCCAAAGTTCAGACCTCTTCCTCTATCGCCATGACAACAACTAGCAATAATACAACGTATACGACGTCTAACACAATCATAACTCCAACAACCAGTGGCGGGCAGCCCGCACTATCGGCACATAATACACAAAAACCTCAACAGCAACCGCAAGCACAACCACAACCACAACCGCAACCACAACCGCAACCACAGCCGCAACCGCAAACACAAACGTCGATAGGTCAGCAGCAAAGCACTCAGCTGTCGGCTGCGGACGCTCAATGGTTGTATATTTGTGATTGGCGCAATTGTCCGCGATTTAAATTCAAATCTCTTAATGATTTGCAATATCATGTTTGCACATCACATGCTCCGGATCATTTGGATCCGGTAGCTGAAATATTTTGTCAGTGGGGTGTAGGTCCCGGACTTTGTGACGGTATACCACGCAAGCGTTTTGCACTAATGACACATCTAATCGAACGTCATTTAACCCATGAAAGTTTGAGAGCTGCTGTACAGCGACGTTTAGCTACCGGAATTCATAATATAAATCCTATTAAGCCGCCAGTAACAATCGTACGCAATATGGAGCAAAGTCAAAAAACCGCAAATTCTTCATCCACATCGCCATCTTCTTCATCCTCTAATTCCCAGGGGCAAGCCCCCATAACAGGGCCTTCCGCATTACAAGCCATTAAACGGCATACAGCTGAATTTGTCAATGCGAAGGAACTCATGGATGAAAACGAGGGTCCCGTCACCAAAAGTATTCGTCTAACTGCTGCCTTAATTCTGCGAAATTTAGTTACGTACACAACGACTGCTAAACGCAGCGTACGGCGTTATGAACCGCATTTGGCTAGCATTGCTCTGAGTAATGTGGAGTCGAGCGGAACCATATCGAATATTTTGGCTGAATTGAATAACTAACTGAAGGCAATCTTTTATTTGATTTGTTTCTATGTTATAGACATATTAGAATTAAGCTTAAAAGTGTTTTTATTTTTATTAAATCCTTTTTATTAGATTTACCAAAACTATATCGATTTTCTTGCGAACGAGGAATGGCCGAAGTTCTTTTCGTTTTGATGATTTTACATAGCATAGGATACAAACAATGCTATCTTAAGTTTAAAGACATGAAATTTTAAAATAAATCCATACAATTCGCAGCGTAGCGAACAGCTTGCTGCTCATTATAATTTATTAACTTGATCGTGCTTTATAAATAATTCGCATAAGGTCGCTTAGTGCAATAAGTAATATTCCATCTTCGACTTCGACTTTATGCTGCAGACCTGCAAGTAGAGGAGTGAGTGAATACACCGATCGATTAAACGGACTGAAAGTTTTTCGGTGATCAATTTACAAAATCTCATATGCATACTTTATTTTTCATGTGTAGCTAAATTGACAGGAAAAGCCTTCGTTTATTTTTTATATAACAAAAAACGATTGTCGAGTAATTATTCTAAGCCTTGAATTGTTCCTGGTTAGCATGCATATGTACGAAACGTATATATATATATATGCCTTTAAAGAAAAAAAATACATCCAGAATATGTGAATAGTTGCAGTGGCAAGAAAATATGGAAAACAATAGCCTTCCTAGAATAGCAAATAACTTCAATTTATTGAATGAATAAAAAGCACACTGTTCCTACTTTAATACCCTCAAGAACAACAATGTTTTTTCACAAAAAAATTAAGTAAATTACTTTGCTTTTGTTGCATTTTTTGCGACATCATTATCTAATCAAAATGTATGTTTGTTAAAGTTACCAAATATGAAATTGTACACCTGCGTTATATTTATATTGGCGACATACAACAACTGTGCCGCCATATTAATGTTGTTGTATTCTTCATTGCTTTTCTTTACATCAAATATTGTTATTGCACGCAGATTATCTGGAACGATCTAGAATCTATTGTTCTGGACTAGACAGACTGTGTGCAAAAGAAATCAAAATCCGCTCGGTGAGTTACTGGCATCCTCCAAAACTATCCTCCACTTCTTCGCTTGCTTTTAAGCACAATGAACTGTATGGTGCAAAAATTTGCGGGCTAATTGTACGAACATGGGAACAGAAGTTTTAACAAAAGCTTTCATTTACATTAATGTGCTATAAAATCGCCAGCTTCCATAAAAACTGGAACGCAATATATGTTAAATGCAATTGACGCTGATAACTATGTTAAAAACTGGTTAATCTGTTAACAAAATAATGTACAGTGTAAGCTTTAGCAGTTTTTGAAAAATTTATGGTAAAAATGATAAGAGGAATTGGCCAAGACTATTCGCAAGTTAATTAGTAGATTTTCCGATGCACATTTCTAGGCGCTAAAATTTGAATGCTGAGAATAAAGAAGGAGAAAAATTAAATGAATAAATTTCGATCCTCCAATTGCAAACCATTTTTTCTTTTGCTTTTCGTATATATTTATACATTGTTTTATATTTTTACAGCATTTGAAATGTTTGTTGATTTTCGCTCTAAAACAAAAAAAAACATTAGTTTATATTAAAAAGAAACAATAGAGTAATATTTTAACAGCGGCCACTACTTACAATAAAATGACAAGGAACCAGATTAACGCTGGCAGTTGGATAACATATCAGCTTAACATGTATCCCGTGATCAGTCAATATATTTAATTACATAGCTTTTTAACGTAATGTAATTGCTTATATCGCTGCCTTTAATTTTGCGTTAACATCTTGCGTTTGTTTTTAAAGTATGTTAATATTTCTGTTTTCATTACTCCCTTCATGTCTATGAAACCATCATTTAATTGACTTTTACGTTTAATTCGACGAAAGTGAAATGAAGCTCACGTCTGATGCTCTAAACAAAGTTTTGTGCTTGTAAGCTTGAAGGACAGACAAGTGGATAGCTTTCCTAAATCCTTACCTATCTTTGCTTTCCACATATACGCCCCAGTTATATATTTCAGCAGAGTACCGGTCTTGAAGATATATTTATTAGTTTTGTTGTCCAATTGTTTATATAGTAATATTTATTTTCATTTATTTTAATACATTCAATAAAAATGAATATTTTTTTTTTTAGTTATATCCCATCTTTTTTTGTGTAGTGAAGAAAGAAAACGTAGCAAATCCTTGTATAAATTAATGTGTGGAGATTTTTTTTTTTTTCTTTTGAATAAAATGGTGTACAATTATCGGTAAATATTGTCGCTTTTGAATATTGTTTCTCTGAACTAATAATTATGGGATAATAGAAACGAAAAATTAAAATGAATGAAGAATCGACGATAAACTGGAACGAGAAAACTTGAGCTGATTTATAGTTCTCGTTATCGAGTAAACTCGATGTTTTTCTTCAGACCCTCTATCCGCTATAGTCGTAATCTTCAGCTTGTTTAAGTTAGCGACAGCTTAATTGTGAGATGTGACTGTCTAATTTTAACGCGATATGAGCAATGCTTTATAGAGAACAGGTGGAAGCACTACAGTACAACCCAATCAAATACCCTACAGCACTTCGTTTAATATAGTTATCATGCAGCGAGCTTTTCGAATTTAAGGCTGAACACAGGAAAGCAAGTCATACATTATAGAAAGACGGACAGACAAACTTAGACCAATGAAAAAAAGTGGAAAAAAGTCCTTCTTCTTGGTATTACATACATCCGTAGAAACAAGTGGTATAGGATATAAAAATTGTTACATAGTATGCCATATATCAAAATTGTTATTGATTTTTATCCATTCCGAATTTATCTTTCCGTTTCAGTTCCAATTTGATAGGCCCTTTGAAGAGCATGCATAAAATAGAAATTAGATGGGCTTCTTTTCCTTTTCATAGAGCTGATTACAGCTTTTTTTTTTAAGTACGCATCGCTTCTTGCATATGCAAATGGTGAAAACAACTCTGTGCTTTCTCTACTCTGAACATATGATACTTTTTATAAGCAACGTGAAGGGGAAATTAGATAACGGCTTTTAGTGAAGAAATTGGCAAATCGAAGTTTACATAAGTTCAAGTTCGTTTTACAAGGAAACAAATACGTTGGAGGTTGCGAAAAAAAATTTAAAATAATTTTCATTGGAAAAAAATTCGTTTTTTTTTTTTTAAATAATAAAAGCAAAAAGAAGCAGTGAAGTGTTTTAAGTGATTAATGGCGAAAAATTTTAAATAATTTTCTTTGGAAAAAATTTAATATTTTATTGGCGGTAAGTAAATCTATTTTCCTCTATTTACATTTTCATATATTTCACGCATTACCACATTTTTATTATCATTATTTCCGTATAGTGGAAAAAATAAGAATAGGTTTTTTAAAATAGGTTTTTGGGATACTAGTTTTCGAAACAGCGATTACGCTGAATAGTAATTAACATGGCGACATATGTCTTGTCGGAATTATTAAGGAAATCCAAAAAACTCATTTGGAAATTTTTTTCGATTCGTTCTTGTCGTCGCCTAATATTAAATTGGCGGGGTTTCCATACAATGTTAATTAAATTAAAAAATTTAATAATGCATGTTAATTATAAAATGATAAATTAATGTATATATTTTTTTTAATTATTATAAAATTATTTATAGTGAATTATATTTCGTATTAAGTAAACAAAAAATTATTTTTTACCTTATGTACTTTAACATGAAAGCAATGTTACTGAGTGCTGAAAGTAAGCATTCATCAGGTTGAAACGTGCAAAATGTGATTTAAGGAATCCTGACGATTACATGCTTTCCTTAATATGTTAGGGAAATAAAGAAAATGAAAACGAACCGAATTTTCGGGAAGAAGGAAAAAAGCGTTCTTTCGTTTCATTGAAAAATTATTAACAATCACGTTATGCAATAAAAATAAAATGATAATCACTTCGAATTATTTCATTAAAGGCCAGTACAAAGAGCTGGCGGGAAGAGTAAGCACGGAACTGAACCATGCAATGTCCGCTGAAAAGGTGAAAGCGACTGTGCGAGACGTTAGGCAGTGTCTGGAATGAATTGAAGATGGATCGTCTTTTCGTACGCATTATTGAACAAGAACTAGGATATATGCGGGTCGCGGAGACTACTACAAAACGAATTGATCGTGACAGGAAACTAACGCAAATGACACGTTCCGAGATGGAGGGATTCTGTAGCTTCGAGAAAAGGGGCGTGGTGGATAAAGCTAAACACTCTAGGATAGAACTGGCGCGACTAATACGCCAACTGTCGAGAGAGTGCCAATTGCAGAAAAGTTCGTCGAGGAGTGTATGCTGATGATCGATGACGATTATGACAGCCCATCTACATCAGCGAGGCGGCGCAAATGAGCGACAAACAGCGAGAAATGCTGAGGGAGATTGCGGAGAAAAAATACTTCGGGATCGACTGACTGTGCACGGCAGGATAGAGTTCAAGTCTAGACTCAAGGATGTTAAAGATTATCTACAGCAATATTTAATGGCGGACCTTATAGCGGTGGACATACAGTTGACTATAAAAAATTTCAGTCAAATAATGGACCAACAACTGCAGGCTTACCCTGATATTACTATCGCGCCATACAGGGTAAGCACGTATCTGTTGAAGAAATTCTTTCACGACATGGTGCTCGGTATGAGGATGAGGACCAGGTCGTCACTACAGATAATGCAGCTGGTGGAACGACTAACGAATTTCCAGTTGGAAAAATGGTGTGGAGGCTTCAGGTCCGAGGACGATTCCTTCCTCATCAATGAAGTAAGCTATAAACTCGAAGCGGAAGCTGAAGAGAAGTTCGTACTTTACGGCATTGATGGGGAGGTATTTAACAGCTTGATCCTCAATCAGCTATCCAACAGAGAAGAAGAATAACTGCGGCTGATCAAAGGATACGCAATACCGCGATACATCGGTGAGCACCTGGGACGCGAAGCGAGTTTGAAGGATCTCACGAGGGAAGAAGAAGACCGTAAAGAGAAAAGTGATGGAAAACTTGCGGCGAATAAAAAAGATAACTTGACCCTCTTCTCCAGACATGTTAAACCGGCCTTCCTAACGCAAGAGATCCACGAAGCATTTAACAACGCCTACAACATGTTCTACGCCGCTAAGCACCAGCATATGGTGGTGCGGAACACCGGCAAGCGCGTGCAGGCGATTGTAGCGGCACGTCTTGCCTCTTTCCGCTGCAGTAGCAGCGTGATGCACCGTACTAATTTTCTGGGGTTCGTGTTGTTTATGCTACTGTCTGGAAAAAACTTCAGGCAGCGCAAGGACATCAACGTATCGTCCTTCCAAAGTAAATATATGAAGATATTAAGATATATTTCAAAATCAAGCATGTATTCATTTGTTGATCATTGTTGCATGTATTGATTTGTTTAGATTGAAAAGCAGGCCTTAAAAATCACGTCCACTTCTTCTATCGCCGCCTCCGCATCATAAAAATGATTCGATCTCCTCACCGCCTCATTCGTCTTGAGGTAATTGTAATGTTACATAAGTATATTTATAAATTGCTTATTATTATTTTATTTTAGATTAGATTAAAAATCAAGTCCAACTCGCTCCGCTCATCGCCGCATATCGATGAAGATTCGCTGCATGCCAAAGGTAGGTTTGCATTTATCCTTACTTATTATTGTGTATAAATTATTCATTTGCTTTTATTTAATTTTAGATTAAAAAAAGCATACGCTGCACTATCTCTGCAGCGAAACGCGATACTTCAGTAGGCCAAATGGTATGTTTGTGGTCATCTTTATATACAAAATTCAGTAACCACAACATTTTTCTTTTGCAGACATCAGCACGCCAGCAGTGATTTTAAGTTCAGTTTATAATGGTGTAGGCGTAAAGAGTAGCCAACTATTCAAAGCATTTGACAAGGCGCCTATCACGGTACCTCAAAGGTTTTTTAGTATTGTATTAAAGTACATTGAGAATCGATCGAGTTTGAAGATTGTGATGTGACCCGCAAAGCAAAATTTTTAATTTAATGTTCTCACCAGTTTTATCTTCAACTTTTTTTTTTATTACTCAAGGCTTTGGCAGGCTTGTTTCAGAGCATCTTTGCAAAAAATTTTCAAAAACTTGTTACCATGTAGCACTGGAATTATTCGGAAAGTTATTAATTGTGATTGCAGTAATAACTTGCAGATGCTTCTTGATCAGAATTTACATTCGGTATGAGCCGAATCTCTCGATATTCATCAACTTTTATTATAACGTTTAAAGTCAAAATAAACGCCTCCAACGATCAATTGATCAATTTCGGATATTTCCCGATTACGTTGTTTTGCATTCGAACTGATTCGAAGTCGCTATTCGGTATTTATCGTCACCGTGTGCTATTCAATAAAAATGTTCGAATTAAGATAGATTTTGGCAAAACCCAAATCGGACCGATTAACACTTTGGCATTGATAGATGTGCCACTTGATCATTTAACCGAAAAATATTTAAATAAAAAAAGGAGCAAATAAAGTTGATGAGTACGGAAGATAATAATAAAAAAAGAGAAGGCAAAGAAAAACTTTTATAACAAAGAAGTTAAGTAATATTTACAAAATCCTTTTATAATTAAAACTAAAGTTATATATAAAATATATACACACCCATATATATGTACATAACAGAAAGAAATTTTAAATGCTTAAAGCTTATAAATATATTACAGAACAAGGGAGAATCTAACGAAACAAAATATTTGTATTTCTCAAATTGTTTACAGATATTTAAGTATATATAGGTACATATATATATACTTGTGTACATCATTTGTAAAACATGGTATTGTATTACATTCGTTTTACGAATAGTGTTTAATGTATGTGTATACGAGCGTTGTTATCGTGTACTGGATATTTTTGCGTACAATAAAATATGTTTTTTATCATATTTTTTATATGTATAAAAGTTTCTATAGCTATTTTAGGTGTCTGTCTATACATTTATACACACATATATATGTATCTATGTATGTACGTACGTATATATGCATGCATGCATGAATGCATGTATTTATGTATGTATGTTTGTATGTAAATGTCATTTCTTGTAATGTTTATATAAGAATATTGATTTTTTATTTTTTTATTAAGCTATTTTTCACTTTATTTATTTTATTCTTTTTCTCTTTTTTTCCTCTCTGATATTATCATTAGAATAAGCCTGAGGCACATTTAGATCTTAACATTTTCTCTCAACTTGACTCATTTATAATAATATTTATTATGTATATTCGCTAACAAAATTAATAATATTTTTTATCCATAGATGTAAATTTCTATTTTTACTTTTACTTTGTGTAACAATAAAAAAAGCTTATTGTTAGCACATGTTTTGTAAAAAATTTTGTGTGTCTTGTAAATGTTCATTATTATTAGTTTTTTTGTTTTTTGTTTTTTTTTTTCTTTTTTATTGTTATTTTTGAAGCATAATTGTTTGGAAAAATGAAAAAAAAAAGAAAAGTTAACGTAATTCAAGTCATTTGCGCCGGTCAAATATCGTCTTCGTTCGTTAACAATCAAATGAAGAAGAAGAATTCTTTTCCAGAAATTCAATAACATTAACATTAACTCCAATGCATGCTTCAACTATATAGAAGAGCACTTAAAGCTAAAGGCTTTTTTCATTTTAATTATTCTTTCTTAGCACAGATTGTATGTGTGTATGGCCCATCGATTAGATAGATAGATAGATAGATAGGTAGATACATTTTGAACATAAGTCACACCTTTCATTCGTTTAGTCTAAAACAAAACAAAAAACAATAAATAAATATATATTTTAAAAAGAATAATTTCCATTTTTCCGTGCAAGTTCTTTTAGCTTTGCATACGACTCAAAACTCAAACGCGCAGTCATGGTCAAAAAGTTAAAATGAAGAATATCAAATCAATATCGTATAGTACTTAGTATTTTCCATTGTGAAAAATGATATGAAGAAATTATTATTGTTGTTTTAACTGAATGAAAATACGTTGAACACGTTGCTGATAATATTTTGCTCCCGATAGTGAAATTCAAATAGAATTGATCGAATAAAAGATTCAATCGGTGATGGCTCTCTCTTATCTAAATGGCCAACCGATACTTTGTCTGGCATTCTTGGTTAATTTGCAATCAATTAAACAACCTTCGGTCTGTGTTTGATTTTTCCGTCCCCTTTGTATATATATATATATATATATATATATATATGTATGTATATACATATATGTACTAATATAATAAGAACTATGTCGCTGCTGCTATTAATTGATGTACATTGCTGGCTTTGTCTCTGGGTCTGACATGCTGGTATGATGGATAGATATGTCTACCGATTTAACGACTAGTTTGAGCTCACGTTTTCTTCACTGCAGATGGTTTGTCAACATTTGTATTTTCGCAAAATTATTCTTATATTTTTGTAATGCTATTTAAGGGCTTTTTTAAGACATTTGGATAAATGTTGGCAAACTTTTGGTGTGTATGCCAAAGTATTGAAGAAAATTATATATGACATGAATACCCTAAAAAATTTTAATTACATTAATTAACTACATATAAAGATTAACAATCTGTTATAGACAGTAGGGATGAGTGTTGTAATCATACAAATTTGAAAATCTCACTTATGCTAAAATCATCTTGTTCTTGGTTACTATTGTAGCAAACTGTTCTGAACCAATCACTCAAGCAATGAAAATTGTTTGAAGGAAGGAGGGAGGGAGGGGGAGTGGGGAAGGGGGCGAAAAGTTCTTTAGTAATTTTAAAACTATTTGCTGTAATCTTAGCTTTGGTTTCGTTGTGACTAGATAGAATTTCAAGTCCAAAACTAAGCCATTGTAATAACGAATCGTAGGATGTTTTAAATTCTTTTATTATATGCTATAATCGCCTTAGTAAGAAGAAGTCGGATTAATTGAATCAAAATTTGATTTTGACCAAAGACGACATAAAAATTTTCCTTTCATTATCTAATATATGCTTAAAAACAAGTTTTGCTAATGAAGATGCTTCGAAAGCTACCGCAGCTGCACTCAACAATTCAAAAGTTTAGGCAAAAGCACTTGCTTTTACTTTTTTTAAAACTTTTCTAAATAAACTTATTAATTCTTGAAAACTTCAAGCTAATATTCTTTTTTGAAACAAAAAAAAAAAAAAATTTATTTGAAGAGTTTGACCACCTACTGTTTATGGTTAATAAGAATGGTCGAGTCTTACGCGCATTTCCATTGTTCAACAATACTTCAAGATTGCTATTGCTGATGCTCGCATTGCATCATAGCTTACATTGGAGATTTTCAAACAAAAAAAAAAAAAACAGTAAAAATTTGTACCTTTCCCCACTGTATACATTGTATATGAATATCTACATGAATCAATTATACAACAATTAAATGTTTTAAACATCAATAAATAACTATATGTAGGTATATAAGCATTTATATAAGCACTTAAATAAGCATTTAAACGCGACATTAAAAAAAAAAAAAATGAAAGAAAGGCATATTTCTTTTGCTTTCAAAAAAACGAAACTAAGGGAAAAAAAAAATATGTTTTTGTTTTTAGAACTTTTGATAGTCAGATAGAAAAGTCCAATTAGAGAATAAATATAGAATATATTATAGAAATCGTAAAAGTGCTAACAAACAAACAAACAAATGGGAAAAACATATGTATTTAAAAGATTTCAGTACACATTTAGGACGTCCAGGACGTTATTGTTTCTTTATAATCCTTTCTTTTCATTGAACGCTATTTATAGTCACAAAGCAATGGACTTTCACAGGAAACGTATCTCAAATGCTAAACTCAAATGTAACAAGATTTCAATATTTTTATGTAACAAAGTTTTTGTTTATCGGTTTTTTATGTAAAAAAAAAAAAAAAAAAGCACTTCTCATAAATACAATCACGCATTTATGTCTTCGTAGTTCTAATACAGTGAAGAGCAATTAAAAAGATCATAGTAAATAGTTTCATTTGAACAGTGCGTTGCTGCTGATCTCTTCACTATTTTGCTTCCCATTGTATTCGTATAAGACTTGTGGTATTCTAAAATGAAGTCAGTTCCAGACACAACCAAAGTTATGTAAACCATGCACACCATGCATTTAAGTTGAAATGGTAACAGAAATTATTCTTGGGACTTGAAAATGTATTCAAAAAAGCGGGGGGAAGAGAAGCCAATTGAAAATCAGACCGAAAGTCGACGTTAGGGCAGAAAGCAAGCTCAGACCGCTTGCAAAAGTGAGGAAGTTTAATCAGCAAACAATTCCGGGCACTCTAATGAGAAGAGCCGGGTCATTAGTCATATAAATTGGAGAGAGAGAGAGATGTCACCGACTAAAATTTTCAATTCTACCGGTGTCTAAATAGCAGAAAGCAAAATATTATCAGGAAACGCATCTTTCATTTTCATCAGGCGTAGACCACAAAACAACAATGATGAGTTAAGTCTCTTAATCTTCTGTGAGTCCAATCAATTTTCTATTTAAAAATTAAGTTCACTTCTCTGAAACCGTAGATTGATAAATATGTTCGACTTGTTTCAATGAATATAGATCGTTATCAGTTTGTAATTGAAATGAATTACAATTTGCCAACTTCTGCTAACAGCAAGCTTACAACGCCACCATCGATACTATTATCAGGTAGAGTTTGCGTTTTTTGGCGTTTACTTGATCCTTTTATTTGCTCTTCCGTAAAATTCTATAAATTATCTAATAAATCCGAACTCAACATAATTGATGAAGACTCACCCACACCCCCCGATATATTGAGATGATTTGCGTCGTTTTGTGCCGCCGTAAAATCAGGAGCGTTGTCCAGACAACCCACAATTTTTGTACTACCATTTACCAAATCGTTATCTACTGATAACAAAGAATCACTGGTCAAGGGCGCATTTACCCCGACCACATCTGACCCCATAAGGTTTTCATTGTCTACTCCGTTAAAAGATGAGGTTATACTATCGTCGATTGTGTTGCCATTGATAAGAAAATCGCGTGTTATCTCTGACGGGCTATAACGAAAACTGCTACTTGGGGTAGTAGTAATAGGTGTTGAGGGCATCGATTTTGATATGTCACAAGCGGAACGTGATAAAAGTGAGGATCCTACTATGCTCGCATTATATCCAACCCCTTTGGTCGCATTGCCAAACCTATTTTCTGAACCTTTACTAATTGAATGGGCGTATCCGAAACGACGTCCACTGCTAAAAGCATTTTGCTGATTTTGATGCGGCAGGGGTGTAGAAGGTACTGAACGTGACGCCGCTGTCGAAGACATACCACTACCACTACCGCCATAGCTGCTTAACGACGAGTTAAAGTGGCCAGCACTGCTATAACCTGATGATGATCCGGCCGAGGAACAAGTTGTTATTGCTGTGCCAGACTGCGCTATACTGGAAAATTTCGTAACAAAATCTGGTGAAGACAAAATTTCGCTAACGTCTACATCGTCAAGTATTGCTGTCGAATCTGAGGCAACCACTCCTGCTACCTCTTCTAATTTGATAGAAGCACTTTGCTGACTGCAGCTATTTTCTGACAGCATTGTGGTTGAGTCACCAAAGTCGGTTGGCACAGGGGTTTGAACCAAAGAAGCGCAAGCTGAATATGTTGTCGAAGCATTGACTGTGCTTGCATGAAAGCTACGATTAAAGCTGGGAGAATGGCTACGTTGCAGTTGTGATAGCGGCACCGATTGAGAACGCTGTGTAACTTCGTTAAGTGAGATGAAGCCATCGTTACCATTACCCATGGCAGCTGTACTGTTATTAAGAATGGCGTCCACATTATTTCTGTTGTTGTAGATAACATTATTAACTGTCGAGGGAACTGTGGTGGCTGTCGCCTCACCAAAAAGATCCAAATCTAAGGAGTTTTGATCGGAAAGCATACCAGCTGACACCGCTGAGTTACCCGTTTCTAATGAATTACCATTGTAAGCGACATGAGCATTTTCCGGTAAACCAGGTCCCAACCACTGATCAGCGAGAAATGAATTTTGCATGCCAAAGAATTGCTGTTCCTTCTGTTGTTTAAGCACCGATGGACTAGGTGGTGCAGAGGCTGAAGTAACATTAAAATAGCTACGTCTACGTCGTCCTGAGCCTATCATAGGGTCACTTGAATCACAATCCAAAGATTGCTGTTTGGTTAACAAACGCGACATGCTGGGACTTGCAAAAAATCCTGCGTTATTCGTAGAAGTATTACTGGAAGGAGTCGAATTTATATTCGGCGATATCGGTAGGAAACTATAGTTTTTACGAGCCGCAGCAATATCTGGCGTAGTGGAAGTATTTAAATTTATTTTCCTTTTAATAGTATGCTTTTCATTCTGTTGTGGCAACTCTACTTTCTGCTGCTGCTGCTGCTGTTGTTGTTGTTGTGGGTGATGATGATGATGATGATGCTTTTGTGACAATTGTGTCAGAGACGCTGAGGCAAATCCAACAGCTGATGGCGTTAACAAGGACGAAGCAACAACTGTTTTTGGCTCATCAATTGCATTCGGATTTTTGGCAACCGCTTTCATGAGCGAAGTATTTATGATTTTGTTGCCATTTTCGATCAACACCGGCGAAATTAATGATGTTGGATGTATGGTGATATGACTAACCGTTTGCATTGTCAATTTATTTACAACAGTTGTAGTTGCGGTCGTTGTTGCCGTTGCCGCTATTGTAATTGATGTCGATTGCGTTGTCGTCAGTGGTGACGACGAATCTGTGACTGTTGGATTGTTAATGTTTCGCATAGCATCAGAGGAAGCATTTTTATCTAATTTTTCCTCAGCGTCTCCCATCTGAAAATATTGAAGCAGTTCAGTTTCTTGATCTTCAGAATTTTCTTCCTCCACAGGTAAGAAATAGTCGTCGAGTTCATGTTTGTCCATATTGCAAATGCTTATAACACGCTCTCTAGGTAGACCTAAACTCTCAGGTAGTTCCGCACCCTTCACTGTGCTTAAATCAGGTGCATCGCAAGTTGTCGCATTAGCTGTTGCTGGAGCTGTAGCCATTATAAATTTTTTGGCACGTAATTGCTGCAAATTCCGCGACAAAACTTTCGGTTGGGTGATGTTATGAGTGTCTTCATGCAATGATTGATTAGATGGACTGATAGAAGGTGCCATTTGTAGTGTTGGTGGTCCCATACAAAAATTACTAGCAGCAGTAATCACACCCTGCTCGAGACTGTTATTAGTTGTTGCAATGACGCTCGCCGGCACCGGTGGCGGAGTTGATGCACTTGTTGTTATGATGGGCAATGACGCAGAAGTAGACGATTTTGGCGAATTGGCATAAAAGCCTTTGGTTTGTTGAGCTTTAAGCACTTTTTTGCAAAAAATATTAGCAGTGTTATAATCATCTACCAAGACTTCTTCCTTAATAGTGATATTAGCAGGGGCAAGGCTAACAATTGGATCTTCTGAAGACAATTCCATAATTTTTGGAGTCAAATTCTTTATCGCTGTGCCCACAGATGAAGCAGATGGTCGGACGTGCTCAAAAGCACTTGACAAAGGTGCAATCACCAATCCTCCGCGATTCTCAGACGCCAAATTCATGGGCAAAATTTGTTGTTGTTGTTGTTGAGCATGGAGTAAAGACGAATGGTCATCTGGATGTGTACAATTATCATCTTGTAAAGACCTTAGTGGCATATGGGCCATCATTGGAGTGTAACTGGGTGTATCTAAAACTTCCTGTTTAATTTTGATCATTTTCATCGATTTTTGCCCATCATCCATGGCGGGCGACAAATTAGATTGCTGATTGCTCTGAAAACTGTTAGATGGTGACAGTTGCTGTTCTTGCGGTAACTGCTGATGTGTGGCACGATCTGTTGCAACAGATTGATTGCAACTTGATTCTGATGATGATGAACCTTTTCGCTTCTTTTTACGTCTCTTCTTGAGAGGTCCCATATCCTATATAAATAAATATATTTCAACATACATAATTATTTCTATAAGAATAATTGTTTCATCATTACCACTAGAAGACGCTTTTCTTTGGGCTCACGTTGTGCATATTTTTTATGAGTAACATTAGTCCCTCGAACAGCTCCCGTGTACGCACTTTGACTACCAGCTGTCGACGCCGATGTATTTCCTTTGATGTGATTGGCTAAATCTTTTAAATCATTTCCTTTAAAGTTCAAAATATTCTCTGCCCACTCTTTGATAATATTCCAGCTCTCATCTTGATCTTCGGTATCATCAGCACTCGTTGCATTATCCGCATCATTTGAAACAGCGGTTGTGGTCGTATTAAATGTGGGTAAATGAGGAGCAGGTAGTTTGCTAGTTTTACGCATGGCAGCATAACAGTAACGTGAATGACCACGAGTACCCAGCCGACGCGGTCTTATTCCCGGGAAGACCTGTTTCATTACTTTTCCAAAGTCGGCTGTAGACAAAGGTTTTATGTCCAAACGCTCACAATAGACTCTGTAAAATATAATTATTATTGGTTTTGAATTGGTTTGTTTTCAAGTTACCCTCACATGTAATCATTGTACACATCTTGTTTCGGAATAGAGACTTGCGGATCTTGTTCTAAATGTGTACGAACCCAATTAATAGTATGATTAATCTCTGAACGAGTGCCTAGAGGATTTTGCGGTTGTCGCAAAGGATCTATATTAAAAATAAATTAAACTTTATTATTTTAAAGAAAATAAATTTTTTTCACAATTACCTACCGGTTTCCGGAGTTTCGCCAGGTAAGCGTAAATAAAGTAAAAGTTTCTCTACTGGTCTTAAAGCAGAAATGCGATCCAAAATCTGCGTAATTTGTTGCTTAGCATGGTCGCTATAAAGAAATCATTTATTAAGTACACATTGTTGGTATATGTGTACACATATATATTTACCCTACTCCTGTTTCCACAACGTATTGTATCCGTTTCAGTTTATCATCATCAGGTACATGGACGCCCAAACTCATTAATCGCCCATGCGAGGGAGCAGCAGCTAATTTGGTAGCACTATTACCACAAGTAATAGTATTTATGACATGTTCAGCAAGTTGACTACTTATTACGCCCGACACAGTTTGATCAGCACCAGGCTGAGACTGACGCGATATTGTATTTGAATTGGAGAGGGGGACATTAGGCGTATTACATGTAGCTGAAGGATGATGACTGTCAACGACCGTACTTGACTGGCTATTGCCGAATGAAACTGCCATCAATTTACTAAGTTCGTACTGTTGTTGTGGGTTCAAATGTCGTAACTGCTCAACTCCAAAGTGAGTTGATTGTGGTCCCAGGCATTGCGATGTTGTTTGCTGATATACGCTCGCGGTACAAGCGGAATTTTGACCTGTTAAAGATGCTGCTGCGTATGGATTGGATGTGAGCACTGATGTCGTTGGCGTAGCAGCTGGTGTAAATAGGGGCGGAACAAATCCGCTGGGCACAGGTACGTTGGAGGTGACTGAGGAAGGAATAGCATTCGAAGTTGTTGTTGATGAATGATGACTTAATGGAGGGGCTTGAAATCTAGCTGCATATGACAAACTATCGGATGAGTGGCTGCCAACGCTGGCACCGCCATAAAACGCATTAGAAGCCGGTTGAGATGATCTTAAAGTTACGCCAGACCCATATACAGATGGGCCTCCTTGGATTTGTTTTTGTGCTGCTATTGCAGCTGTTCCTTTCAACCACTGCCCTCCTTGCCCATTTTTATCTGTCATATCGCGGCTTTAAGGTTATCGTGTATGAATATGCCCTTGGGTAGCAAAAAATCTACGCCGTTATCTTTATATCCAAATCACAATCCTCTCAGTACACTTAATTAAGAAAACAAGAAGAGCACTTATCCTCTACCAGAACTGAGGGTTTCAACCCTCAACTGACGCGCTTTCGCGTCTTCGGTGACTTATTATATACTATTAATCCTAGGTGCAAAATCTTGGCTGATCGCAAACTTTTATTTATTAATCTTTTTTAAGACACTGCGAAAGCGATAATGAATGCGACAACGTTTACTGGATAATAAAACATTTTGAACTTTTTCTTTTTACCTTTTCATTTGTTTTTTTTTTTTACTTTTTTGCGTTACCTTTTTATTGCAATTATTTCAACTGTTTCTCTTCATGTTTCATTGTGTTTAAGCACTTAAAAGCTAATGCAACATATATTTATTGCATAAAGGAGGAATTTTTTTAATAGCAATTACGCAAATTCAACTGATAATTTCCATTTTTTGTAAAGAAAAATTTTATCTGCGTTGTAGCGTATCCTTTTTCGCATTTTCTTCGTCGTATTTTCTACATTCATTACAACAGTTTGCAGAGTTGCACTTGATGGTACTAAAAGAAATTTTTGCAGGTAAATTTATATAAAAACATAAATACGAATGCTTTAGCTATGTATTTTTATTTTTGTGGTTAAGAAATTTACATTCATAACATTTTTTATTTCAATTTTTAATTTTTTTTTCAGTTGATATCTATTTTGCACTTTGGTTTTCATTACCTAAATATCGAATAAATTGTTATCGATAAGTGATTGGCAACGTAAATAGAAATTGTAAAAAAAAACTCTACAAACATAATTAAAATATCAAGTGTTGTGATTTTAATTAAGTAATTTTTAAAACACAAAGCACGAATATAATAAGAGTGCTTAAACATGGATGAAAAAACTGCAACGGGAGAGCAACAACAGAAATTAACTTTAGAGTTGTTAACTAAGGAGGAAATCATAAATAAATATAAAAGTTTATTAATTATAGCTAAGAAAGCTAAGCAGGCTAAAGATGGTAAATAATGTACAGTGAGTCTCATTAGTATTGGGTTCGTTAGCTCGACAAAAAGTAAACGCTTATTAAACCTAGTCCATTGTCCAAACATAAAAAATGTTCACACATTCACTACATTCAATAACAGAAGAAGAAAGGTTAAGTTTAACAAGCGTTTACTTTTTGTCAAACGGAAAAGCCCAATATTAATGAGACTCACTATATAAAAATATTAAAATTGACATTAAGGTCAGTGCAAAATTCTATATTATTTTCATTTAACTTTAAGAATCATCTGAAGAAAATCGTAAATTAAAGGAACTATTGCAACAGCATGAAACCCAAAAGGAGGCCGACAAGAAATCTCTAATGACCATGAAAGAAATGTTAGAGTCTTATACAGAAAGCAAACTTCAATTAGCGAATCAAGTATCAGAACTTCAAAAACAGCGTAGAATGGATGTGGAAGCGCTGGAAAAATTATCTATCGAAAATGAATGCGTTAAACGTCAATTGCAGCGTTTAAGCGGCGATAATGATTCACTCTTAGCCGATTTACAACGAATGGAGCAACACATGCAACAAATAAATGTTCTGGGTCATGAACAGAAACAACATCTAGAATTGCTAGAAGATGAAGTGAACATACTGCAGCAAGCCAAATCTAAAAATGAGATTCTACAGCAGGAAAACGCAGAAATCAGTAAATCATTGCAAGAACTGAAAAAGTTATATGAACTTACGAAGGAAAACAATAATGAACAAAAGCAAAAATTTAAAAATATGAAAGATCGGTTTATTGAAGTGCTTCGAAAATTGAAAAAGTTAAAAGAATGTAAAAGGGTCTTATTGGAAACGCAACATGAATATGCGGATTCAGTGTCGCAGTGGCAAAATGAAATTATCCATGCATCGAAATTATTGTGTAAAGAATTTAATGTTTTGAAATCCGAAAACGCAAAACTGTTACGAATATCAGGAAAAAGTCCCCGGGAAGGGGATGATTTACTTTCGATGAAAAAACTTAATGCATTATTAGAGTTGAGCGAAAAGGCTTGCCAAGAACACAAACAACTTCAGGAAGAGAACGTACGCCTTTTGGGTCGGCAGGAAATGTTCATCGACGCTCACTTAAGCGAACATCAAAAACCATTCGAGGCCATTAAGCGATCTGTTTTAAAATTAGAAGAAATTTCTCGATTAGCTGAAAGAGTACAGGAAGAGCAAACTTTATTAAAATTAGAAAACGATAGACTGCAAAGCTCATCAAACATATCACGAAGTGAGAATGGAAATTATGGGAGAGTTTTTAAAAAATTAGATGAGCTGCAGCATTTAAGTTTAAAAGCTAAAGAAGAATTTGAACTCAAGCAGTCGGAATTACAAATCTTAGAGGAAAAATATCAACAATTAGTGGCGGGACAACAAAAGTTCCAAAGCGAGGAAAAAGACTCTCAAGAATTACTGAAAAAGTTAAAAAATTTAGAAGAAGATAAACTTAATTTAATTTGCAAATTGGACGAACTTAAAACCTTGCCAGCGGCTATGCAAGAACTAAAAGCTGAAAAACAATCTTTAGCAGAAAATGTACTAAAATTGGAAAGAGATTGTGATCATTTGAATGGAAAATTATCCTGCACTCAGAAATCATTGGAAGATTTGCGTTCTTCGTATAAAAAGAAGGAAACTGAACATACTGAATTGTTGAATGAAATGCGCGAATTGAATGAAGCATTAAAAGCGAGAGGCGATATGATTTCGCGTCAGCAAAATGAGTGCCAGCTTTTACAGGCCGATCTGAAGAAGAACTGTGAAAAATTGCAGCAGGTACAGGACGCACTCGCTTTTAAAGAAAAGGAACTCGATGATAAGCAGGCACAATTAAAGGCAATAAAGTCAGAAGTTGAAGATGCTCGACAGAAAATGGAAAGTTTGGAAAACTGTTCATCTCTTAATGAGGAGAAAGTGCGTGTACTTAGCAGCGAATTAGAAATTCTTAAAACTTATACACAGACGAGTCCGCCCGATCAGGATAATCAAAGCGATCTTTTGTCCACTTCGAGTATATCGAAAGCCGAGGAGTTGCAGTGCTTTAAAGAGGAGCAAGATTCGTTCGAGGATAAATATCAAAAAGTCAGGAGTTTGGCGGCCAAATTTAAAAAGAAACTGTTGGAACAAACTGCTTTAAATCAAGACTTAGAAGAGGAGTTAGCTAATTATAAATCGAAGCAAGCACAAATGCAGCAAGAATTCAACCATCAACAACATGTGAAACAAAGGGAAATGGATAACTTTCAGCAGCAATTGCTAGAGGCACAGAAACAGGTGGATACTCTAAAGGTGGAGAATCAAAAATTGCGTTCGTCTCGAAAGCAGACAAATGTTTTAAATTTGGAAATTGAAGCGGCCGAAAAGTCCCTGAGAGAAGTCTCCGTCAAATTGGCAGCACGCACTACCGAACTAAACGAAATGCAAGATTTACTTAGTACTAAGGAAATCACAATTAAGCAGTTACGCCAAGAAATACATTTATTAGAATCCGCTAAAGAGTCCGAAATTAACCATTCCCAAGAATTAAAGGAGCAAATCGATCATTTGCAAAAAACTTTAAAAGACATGGTTTATGCCAAACAGCAGGCTTTCGATACAAGTAAAAGTCTAGAACACGATGTTGAGAATTTAAAATTAGAATTGGAATCTGCCCGTATGCAATTGTCTGCAGCAGCCAGCCAACATGAAAAAGCCTTCAATGCATTGTCCGTCGAAAAGGAAGAATTAATGCATCAATTCAGAGCTACGCAAGAAATTCTGTTTAATACCGAGCAACGCTTAAAAACGGCGGAGAGAGCTACCGAAGATTTACGTGTCGAGTATTTGGATTATAAAGTCAAGGCTCAGGCTGTCTTAAGGAAAAATCAAACTCGCGATATTACTAAAGAAAAAGAATTGGAGGAGGAGTTGTTAATGTCGCGAACTATGGAACATCAATTGATTACGACTGTACAAACATTAAATGCAAAATTAGAAATGTCCGAGAAGCAGAAGGAGTTGCTTAATGACGATCAGGCTAGTTTGCAAAAGCGCTGCAAAGAGTTAATGGAAATTGTCGAAGAATCGCGGGCGCAAAATGAATCTTTGGCCCAAGAACTGCAACAGAAAGGTTGATTTTTCTTTATTTTCATTTTACGTAAATGTTTCACAAACTTCTTCTTCTAATTTTTAGGCCAGCAACAACATGAGATTTTAAAGCAACATCGTTTGCAAATAGAAACAGTGAATGAGTGTCATAAAGAACAAGTTCAGTCATTGATTAGCGCTCATAAAAAACAAATTGAACAATTGCATAAGGAAATGAATGCTAATCAACGAGTCCCGCCGTCTATAGGTGCTTCGAAAACCCAAGCTTCGCCCTTGGCTGATATGTTGCAAGTGGGCGAGCAAAGCAAAATTGATTTCCTTCTTATGGAGCGGGAAGATGCGGAAGGCTCTGAAGAGGCTTTAGCTACTCTCGCCGCTTCTCGTAAGATTTCCAATGCTTCCTCGAATCAAAAACGCGGCCAACATGATTTCATGCCATTAGATGAACTTCTAAATACCCCCATTAATGCGATTAACAGCGAAACTTTGCTTACAAATAATCAAAAACAAATTTCTGAATCGGACCCAATCGGTTTGTTGCAACTGGACTTGAATGATACTAAAGAACGCTTACAAATGCAAGAAAGCCGAGTGCGCCACCTGACCGCCTTGCTGGCAGAAAATGAGCAAGATTTAGCGAAATTCACACAAATGAATGATATACTTAAAGAAGAACTGCGTCGCCAAGAACGTTGCAGTGAGAGACAGCAGCATATGCATAATTCAGAGTATTTAAAAAATGTTATCATGAAGGTATGCGTTGATTTTATTAACATTGTTTTAAATTGATTTTCATTAAATTGATGGCGTCATTTTCAGTTTTTAACTCTTAACAATAGCGATGAAAAAATCCGTTTAGTGCCCGTTTTAAATACTATTTTAAAATTGAGTCGTGCTGAAACGGAAATGTTGAACTGTGTTGCTAAAGGGCAAAAAGGTAATTTTTAATTGTTTCTTCGTATAATTTTGCCATGAGATGAAATCATATTTGAAATTATTGAATATTGAGCTGAGAGGCCTAACAGAGTAAAGTGATAAGTAAGCAACCTATAGATAGATAGAGAGACTTAAGGATAAAGTCAATTGATATGGTATCTATGTAAACTCTTCGTAATATCTATCGGCGGTAATAGTCTTTTAGATTAGAGAGCCATTTTGGGCATATCAATCCGCCTTTACCGTTATATATTCTATTTTCTTTACTTACGGTTTTCCGAAAATTAACGAACAAAATGTACTCTGTTCAAAATCTACAAACAAATTCAAAATCCTACGAGTTTATACGGCATCTGTATGGCCGAACTTGTGCAGCAATATTTTATTTTAAAAATTTCATTCGTATTGTCTGATGATCGTTCGTCATAATTTAAAACGATATGGATAAACAAAAGTTAGTTCAGCTGCTATTGACTGGCATATTCAAGCACATGAGAATTATGCATTTACCCAGTTCAGTATTGATAATTTTTTTTGCTTGTGATATAAAATTTTCAATTTTTCTTAATTTTAGTGGCCGCGGATAGTAGTCACCGCAGCAGTGGTTGGGGGAATTTCCTACCCTCCTGGGGCGGTGCTGGCAACATTAATAATAACTAGATTTTAAGGGGATATCTTGTATTGCCCTGGAATTTACTTGGAAAAATTTATTGCAAAAAATTATCATATTTCTTTAAATATTTGTCAACGATATTTTAAACGTTTTGTGTTTTTTTTCTTTTAATTACTCAAAATGACTTAACATTCACACTTTATTATACAATCATGATCAAGATTATTATGTATATATAATATTTAGTATTTATGTATAAATTATAAAATTAATGATTGTTTTAGTTCTATTATTAATTACAGGGCCTTCTTTCGGAAAAAATGTAACTATTTGAAAGACTTAAAAGCAATGTACATAAGGACACGAAGGTCACACATTGTATTGTAAATTTTTTCAAAATTATTATATTTTTTAAAATTTCTCTGAGACGTCGGTTGTAAAAAGGTCCTTAATACATTAAAACTACAAGTATAATATGAAATATTCTAAATTAAGATAATTAATAATCCAAACATTACGAAATAAATAAATACACACAATCATACATAATGACATATAAAACAAAAATTACATGCATAATAAAGATCACAAGACTTCAAATCAACTCGTTAGTAATATATCCGACAACCTAAGTCCTAGGACTTTTCGACCAATCTAAATATATATTTATAATGCATAAATTAAAAAACTGAAAGAATTTCGACACGACATTCGTAGCAATGGGTTTAAAAGGGGTTTAAAAGCAGTAGAAGGTTCGAAAAATTCTATAATTTTGGTGATTGATGTCTCATTCCGGCAAATGTTGGGAAACGGTAGAATATGCTTGCATATGAGACTTGGTTGATCACTCGGCAAATTTTGGCATTATATGGCCATGGTAATGCGATGTCAGAGCAATTAAATTCGGACCATTTTCCATGCTTCATTCAAAAAATTATTACTCAATTTCATTGCCGAAGGTATACACCGGGACTTCGCGTGCATTTCTTTTCATATTACAGCGAGTTAATGAAATAATGGCTAAGAACATGGTCAAAACTATATATAGTTAATGCGTAGGGGAAGCGAACAATTTTTAATTCAGCATCCTTGTCAGTATTCGAAATCGGAGTACATTTGGAACGATTCAGCTTGACAACCATCTTCACAAAAATTGTAATATAGATGAGAAAATGTATAGGAAAACAATTTTGCTGAACGAACTTATGCGTTATAAGTAGTCATAAGCGAATTAGATTTCATTCATGTGTATAAATTTTAACGCTGTCTGCCCATTTCGGGCATGACAAACTAACAAAAAAATGCTGAAATCGCAGCGAAATCTAGAGTAGGCCGTTAAAGATACCGACTATATGATTTTAGCTGTCATTTCCCTTCCATAGGTTTTCATTGAACAATTGAAGCCAATAGAAGGCCAAAACTTGCTATCAACGATTTGTAATTTTAAGAAAGTAAGATTTGATCAGATATGAAGAAATATAGAAATGCCCTCTTGTCCATCATTGCCCGTTTTTGTTCCACTAAAAGGTTACTACTTAAGTCTTAATCAGTTTTATGTCTCTTACAAATTTAGAAACAAGTTCTAGGACTTCACTTTCGATTATTGCCAAACTCCAGCATAATTACCCACCAAAGTGGCGGGCAATGGTCCACCTGCAGCAAATAGCCGCATACCGGTACTATCGTAACAGTGCGTATAAATGGCGGGTACATATTTAACATTAAATCCGTCCATTTCGTCTTCGGGATACTATCAATAAATAAAATTTAACAACATATGCAAGTAAAATAAAATATATTTCGGTTACATACCACTATGCCTTTACTGCACTTTAATGTAACAGTGCGTGCGGCGTTTACGCTGCTTTCTAAATATTTACCGGCTCGTATATCGTAGAAGAGCAGCATACCTAGACCGGTCCCCACTGTCAGTAAATTTCCTTCGAAAGAGGTTGCTCTTATGCCGCAACCACTATAACGTGACGTAATTTTTTTAATTGTCTAAAAAAACGTTTCATATTAATTAAATACAACTAAATTAAATTATTATCAATTAACATTATTACTTTTTCTATATATTTTATGCTCATAATACCTGTAACGTTCTTGTGTCCAAGAGAATAGTATAAGAACGACAGCCGATTGCATATAAGCCGTCACCGTGGTAAGCAATGCTGACGTTGTCCTGACAATTTGGTAGTTTGCGGGATAATTTTTGCTTAAAAGTTTCGGCATTGAAAATATGTATATAACCGTTCAACGACAGCGCGGCAATCTCCCGAAATTCTTTGTTAAAACAAAGGGAACGTATCTAAGGTGCAAAAATTTAGCATACATTTTATTCTCCTTAATGGAATTTTGGGTGTATTAACAATGTTTAACAATGATTAACTATGGTTAACTTCGACATGCTTGATGAAACGGCAAAATAAAGCCGTAGAAGAATAACAGAATTTTTAGAAGAGCCAAATAATATAATAATAGTATATAATAATAAAATTGTAAAATAATTGAACTCACTCTTTGCGCGGTTCGACAGTCACGAATGCTCAAAGGATTTATGGTCGCAAATGTGGGGCAAGATTCTTTACCACCGTCCGGAAAGTCCATATAATCTTCATTAATACGCCATAAAGCTAATCGAGAGTCTTTAGAGCCTGAAACTAGGAATTGATCATCCAACCAACACATGCCCATAATTAAATCACGATGACCATTTTCCCCTACGCATACTGGATCCAACGTCGGCAAGCGGTATACAGCTATATCAGCAGAATTCCGTGCTCCGGTAGCTAAATAACTGCGACTTGTATTAATTAATCAAATCAAATCGTGGAGGTAAATAAGAAGAATAAATAAAAAGAAGTTGTATATATATGTAATAAATTTATGTACAGAGTATAGAGAAAAGATTTTCCAAAACTTTTTGAAATTACTTTTTACAAAATTTTCTTTTGTTTTTGTTTTGTTTTTACTTTTGTAATAATTTCCTTTCAGTATAATTTAAAAAAAGGTTTACCTTGTGTTAATCTCAATAGAGTGTAATCCACCTTGTACTTCCGGATGATTGACACGATTGGCGGACAATGTCGGTATGGCGTCTACTCTACGCATGTTAACATCATAAATTAATAACTGCAAAACCATATTAATGGCATATTACATATAATCAAAGTTAGCAAAATTTTTAGCGCAGCACACAAACAATACCTTATTACATTTCGTTCCAAAAACCACTTGACGATTGCTAAGCCATTTCGAGCAGAACACCTTATTAACGTAGCCCAAATTGATTTGGGTCTCGCGTAACATATCATGAGTTAAGACATAGCGTGTAGTCTGCTCAAAATTATAACTCCGTCTCTGAAATTAAAGAAAAAATGGAATAAAGGGCAATTAAACTAAAGCAAGTGAAGTTAAAAAGAAATTTCACTTTCATCACAAATAAACACATGACAATTTAAACAGAGCAAGAAACTTAAAAAAAAAAATCAAATATTACCTCCATTGGAAAAATGAAGTTTCACAATTTAAACAAAATAAAAAAACTGAAAAGCAAATTATCTCTAGTAAAAAACAAAAAAATGACAATTTGTAGGTAAGGAAGAAAATGCGAATAAATAATATCACCTCAAATAGGTTGTTCTCCCGACTGCGTACAAAATCGCAAATATTATATGAAGTATTCAAAATCTCTTCCTGTTGCTGAGGCGTTTCCTCATCGCTGCCTGAATCTTCGTAGGTAACAAAATCATCCGGTTTATCAGGCTTCCGTCTTCGTTCTTGACGCAAAGCTCTCGATTATTAAACATCATTAAACATCATTAAAAATTATTAAACACCATTAAACATGTTCTTCGCTTACCTCGACTTTGCTCTTCGTTCTTCCAAACGATTAGTAATATGACATGAAGGATATTGACCTACTACACTGTTTCGTATCGTTTTTACCATGCCATACATTTTGATTATGTACCCCTTTTAAAACCTATTGCAAATGATTATACTTTTTTATAGAACAATAAAAAATTTCATGATCTAAAAATGAAAAATTTTTTCCTTCATAAATAAAACAACAAATCAAAAATTACTAGTGATGCACTATGAGCGACAATAAAAGACATATGAATTTCGATAATTCCTTGTTTACCACACATATGTTTGCAAACGCAGATTCGATAGAGGCAGACCACACATATGTATCGAGCATCAAGCGCTCAAACGTGAAAATATTGCATCACCGTATGTGTTTTCTATATAGTGAATGCCAAATCAATAAAGATTGATATCATAACTAAAAGAATAAAACCAAAGAAATGAGAATGACTAATAAATACTTTAGTTATATATTTTCGCTCATTATGCAGCATACGGACGCTGCATGCATTTGCGTTGACAATCGAAGCAAAGATATTTTTGCAAATAAAACTAAATAATACGCTTTACTTTTCAAGCATCATAATATTTTGCAGCGGTAATGTAACGCAAGATTCTGTCGGGCTTTGCATAAATGCAATAGCGTACGTTTATGCGCATACATTGTGTTTAGCTCTTTATGCGTTTATTTATGTATTTGTTTTTTATTTTTCTTGAAAGCGAAAATTTCTTTGTAACGAGTGAAAAACTACAGTATTTAGGAAAATATTAGAGAAATCCTAACATAATGTCTTCAACAAGTAAAGCATTTGTAAGTAAATGACAATAATTGTAAATCGTAAAAGTGCAAAAAAAAATACACAAGGGATTTTTTCTTGAAAGGTTTCAACCAGCAGTAGCTCTGCTGGCAGCTCGGCAACGGCTAATGTACAAGAATTCGCCATACGTGTACCAAAAAACTTACGAAAAAAACATCATGTTATGCGTTTTAATGCCACGCTAAACGTCGACTTCGCCCAATGGCGAACGGTAAAATTGGAACGGGAAAATAATTTAAAGGAATTTAAAGGTATGGAAGAGGATATGCCAAAATTCGGTGCAGGATCGGAGTATAATCGGGACTTGCGTGAAGAAGTTAGGCGCAAGAAATTTGGAATAATTGCGAAAAAATACAGACCAGAAGCTCAACCATGGATTTTGAAAGTGGGTGGTAAAAACGGTAAAAAGTTTAAAGGTATACGTGAAGGTGGAGTTAGTGAAAATGCTGCTTTTTATGTGTTCACACATGCTCCAGACGGTGCCATTGAGGCGTATCCGCTTAATGAATGGTATAACTTCCAACCCATACAACGATATAAGTCTTTGTCGGCCGAAGAAGCTGAACAGGAATTTACTAGAAGAAAAAAAGTCATCAATTATTTTTCATTAATGTTGCGTAAACGTTTGAAGGGCGACGAAGAAGAGGAAAAAGATCCTGAAGAAGTCAAAATAAAAGGCGGCAATAAAAAGCCCAAGGAATTAAAAATTAGTGAAATGGATGAATGGATTGACTCGGAAGATGAGTCGAACTCGGACAGTGACGAAGGAAAAAAAACAAAGAAACAAGACAGCGATGATGACGGCTTGAAAAAGAAAAAGGGCGTAATAGGTAAGGCAGGTGAAAAGAAGAAGAAAAAACGTGATGTAGACGATGAAGCTTTCGAAGAATCTGATGATGGCGATGAAGAAGGTCGTGAAATGGACTATGACACCGAGTCAAGCGAAGAGTAAGTTTATAAACCTACACGACCGAAAAAATCAAATATATAAAATTTGTTATTTTTCCGTTAAAGCGAACCTGATCCTGAATCGAAAGTCGACAAGGATATGAAATCAGTAGCCGAGGAAGACGCTTTGCGTAAACTTTTAACCTCGGACGAAGAGGAGGAGGAAGAAAATAAATCGGAAGAATCCGACAATGAGGACGATGAAAAAAAGAAAAAAGACAAAAATAAGGAGGAAACGACTAAAGATAAGAAGAAAAATAAGAATAAGAACAAAGATGACAAGAAAGGTGATAAAAAGAATGATGGAGAAGATTTGCATAATCCATTAACTGTTTATTATTTCAGATTCCTCAAGTGATTTCAGTTCAGATAGCAGTGATTCGGAGGAAGACAATGTTAAAAATAAAAAGAATCCAAAAGACAATGCTAAAGTTAATAGCAATCAAAATAGTTCTCGATCGACTACGCCAACTTTCAGCAGCGATAACAGCAAACGCAAACTGAATAGCATGCCCGGTGATTTAACAGCATCGGAGAACAGTAATAGTCCAGTTAATACTCCCGCCAAGCGAATCAAAACTGAAATTGCATCCTCCCTGCCTTCAACATTTGCTGGCGTGGTTAATGCAACCAGTAGCAGAGAGTATGTTAAACAAAAAAAACTCATTTGCGAATTAATATTTTGATATTCATTTCTTTTCGTTTGCAGTGATTTTGGTATCACTGAAGAAGCTGTCAGGCGTTATCTTATGCGTAAACCAATGACCACTACGGAGTTATTAACGAAATTTAAAAATAAAAAGACCGGCGTATCCAGCGATCGACTAGTTGAAACTATGATGCAAATCTTAAAGAAGATCAATCCCGTAAAGCAAACAATCCAAGGGAAAATGTATTTAAGCATCAAAGTTAACAAGTAGCTCAAATTAAATGGAGTCTTTTAAATCAGTCTCAACAGAAATTTGCAAACAAAATTTTATTTATGTACGCATTTAAAGATATTTCGCGCTTACTGCGCAATATCGGAAGAAGACAGTTGGAGACGGGTGTTGTTGTGAAACCTAACTGTAGTAATTGATGGAAATGAAAATTAAGACAATTGCGAGAGGACTAAAAACTTCTTATTACGGATAGTAAGTGCATGAAAGGTGAACTGGCGTGTAGACAGCTCGAGGTGAAAAATCTGCAACTTCTTTAAAAAATTGGGACTTAGCAGTGCTAGGATTGTCAACTATACATACGTTTATATCGCCGCGAAGGGAAGTTTCTAGGGAAGGAGAAGAGTCGAAATCAAGAAAAAAAAAACTAAAATGTTTTACTTACTTTCGTGGGTAGTTTTAGCAACACCACCAAACAGTTGCAACAATATGCCTCTGTACACTTCATCATTTCCATAAATTGAAGGAAACAAACAATTAATAAGATTATAAGCAAAGCTGCTTTTTCCTATCTTCAGCTGATACTTCTGACTTCTCAGCTATAATCAAATTTATATTCGCTCTTCGTACTGATTCTTAAGTATTGCAAACTTATATTTGCTCTTCGTTCTTATTTATATTTGCTCTTCCTATTTTTGCTTAAAAATTTACTTTATTATGAAAGATTGCTTAAAAGTGTCAAGTTGGTTGGCTCCTTCAATTTGCAAAGCCAAGCTGTGCATGAAGTGAGATATGGCTGTATCTCCAAGAGAGGAGGGCTTGAATGGGACTATGGAAGCTGTCCAATGATTCATCCATTTGACTATTGTCTTTATAGTTTTCCTCTTTTTTACAATGGATTATACTCCTAAAAAGCATTTGCAAAATCATATAAAACTCGCAATGTGCCATTTACTTTGCTTTTCCTTTTGCATTAGTGTTTTCCGATTGTTGACGTAATTTCCTTCACAAAGCAAACAAACAACAACAATCAGAAATATTCTAGAAATTAGTTTAGTGTTTTCCGTCCATATGTATTTAATCTCTTTGGATGCTGTACAATTAAAAAAAAAAGGATTTCGATATTTCCATGGTAACTTCCGATTTGAAATGTGACCCAAATATAAGATAATTTTATTTTTTACAAACACATACTATACTCATCGCTTTGGTTTAATTAAAGTGTATACCTTCCGAGTTAAAGGCTAATAATAAACGCATGAAATCATCCAAATCCATTGAACGGGCTCTTGTATTCGCCATATTGAGCTTCTCCAATATATTTACAACTTTTGCCTGCATGTCAAAATTTTCTTCAATGGGCTGAAATTGAAATTTCTCGGATTAAGTTTCCGCCATGTTTGCTGTTGTACATGCCACACTACTTACCTTATTCCTTAGCGATAAGTGCAATTTGTAATTTTTTTCCAACATTTCCAAAACTGAGTTAATTTTAAAGGCGGCCGCTAGAGTTTTATTCTTCCGCAGAAAGGCTACTCGTGTTAAACCATCCCATTCTGTAAAATTTACTGGTGGCGGTGGATTCTTTGGCTCTAAACGTACTACGCTCGATTCAACTTTGGGTGGCGGTTTAAAATTATTTTTTCCTACTTTCATTAGCATGTCAACTCGAGCCAAAAGTTGAGTGTTAACGCTTAAGCGGCAATACAATTTTTCGCCCGGCCTTGCTACCAATCTTTGAGCGAATTCACGTTGAAACATTAACACGGCACAACGAAAAAGTGGTCGATGCAAAAGCAATTTAAAAATAAGCGGTGAGCTGATTTGATATGGTATGTTGGCAATGCACAAGTCAAAGAAGGGCAGGTCTGCTTTTAAGAAATCGCCGATAAGGATTTGTAATTTATATTGCATGGGAGTGGCTTGTACTCGCTTTTGAAGTTCAGCAGCCAAACGTGTATCAATTTCACAGGCTACCACTTTTTTGCAACGCTCCAGCATTCGAACCGTCATATTGCCTGTACCAGGTCCAATTTCCAGTATCACATCAGTAGAGCGAATGGCAGCCTTTTCTAACATACTTGTTATAACCAAAGGGTTCTTTAATATATGTTGACCAAATTCCTTATTAAAAAGAATACCTAGTGCAACGAGAAACCATGAACACATAATCAACATTTCAATTATTCAACTAAAACAAGAACCTTGTTTTTGAACTTCATGATGCACGCGACTTCGCTTTTCACTTTTCACTTTAGGCATAGCAATTGAAGAATTCTGCGAAGCGGGAAACGTAGCAGTAAAATTGTCCGTTTATCTGAGTTAAAAAAATTTATGTTCGCCAGAAAGCGTGTTCTTTTTGTTTTGCATTACATCTTATCCCAGACCATAAATATCCCATATTTTCATTTCATATTATCCCCTCTTCTTTTCTTCAGTCGTCCTCTTCACCTTATCAGCTGATCGAGATGCCACAAGCAGAGTTGCAACCAAATGCCTTTAACAGAAACTCATGATAGTGAATGCAATTCTGTTGTAATGAACGTTAAGCAATCTGTATAATATTTATCAACATTTTTCTTTCGTTAATTTTCAAAACATAAACTTCCATATATAGAAGATGCATATAAAATCAAGCAAATAATCATCAGATTTTTCAACTAAACATCGATCTTCCTATTGTCCTCGTCTATTTCAATCTCAATATCCAAAGAGAGGAGAAAAATAAGTTTATATATTAATATTAATACTTGCGCCATTCTCCGCAACGGCTATTCACAACGCAAATCGCTTCCAATAGACAACTTCAATTTGCTTTTCATAACCGATCTCAAGATCCTTTGAAGATGTACAATTTTTAACAGTCTGTCGTTTATAACATATTATTATCATACATTGTTGTTTCCTTTGTCTAAATGGCTTATAGCTAAGCTTCGACCGATTGGGCCCATTTTTTGTCATTGCTGTCAAATTTGAAGTCGATACAATAGAGATTACACAAACGGCCAGATGGGCAGACACGTAAAGCAGCTGAATTCGATGAAACTGGAAGGCCATTTCATGGTTTTTTCTACACAGAAAAGCCTAACTTCTTCAAAATGTTATACGTAAGATGCTTTTGATTTCTTCAATAAACAATGACGCTTAGCAAACACAACAGCATACAACAACAGCAACAATAGATTGTTTTCTGTATTGGAGAAGGAGATAGGTTGTTGCAAATTTAAAAAATAAAATTATTAAATTTGAAGAATGGATGAAAGCATGAAAGAATCTAGTTACCAAAGTTCCTACAAATCTGTCTATCAGAAGCAAATGCAAAGAAAACATAAATTGCAGGCCAACATAAGTGAAAAAAGTGAAAAAAAAACCGTGATTCGATACGAAAATGAAATAAAGTCCTCGGTGGATTCCCAGTGCAAACATGTGCAAACGTCAATAGCCAATTTGGACAACGTGACACCCTCCCAAAAATTTAAAGGATATTGTAGAATAACTAAATAAATTATGTGATTTAGAAGAACGTTCGCTGCGCCGGGGACAGAAAGCAGATCCTTCAAAAGACCAATTAGTATTAGGTTTGGTTGAGAAATTAGACGATATTGAATATGATAATTTTGTTAATGTCATGAATCGTTTAATAGCGCGTCCGTTCTCTTATAAACGCGAAGCATTTATTGATGAACAGAGTAGACCGCTAATGAGTCAAAGCCATCCAAACATCAGCCCATCAATACACTATCAATATTCACGTTGCACTGTTCTTTTCACTCTTTGAGTCTGTCATGTTACTCAATTATTTTTTAAACTAAGTTTTGCATTTAGGTAAGAGGGAATAATTAATCAATCATAGGTGAATTGAAGACATTTGTATTGTATATGAATGTACGTCGTGTTGATTTTTTATATGTTTATTGTTGTTTTTTATTTTATTTCTCGTAAAATCGCTTGTTTGCATTTAATTTATGTATAGAGTATTTTTATATAAATTTTTTGTTTTTGGTTTATTTCTCAATATTTTACAACATATTAATTGTTGACTTTCGACTATATATGTATAGATTGTTCAATTTTGTTAATTTCTACATAAATCTCGTTTGTGTTTTTGGATATTGATCTAAAATTATACAATCTTGCTCTTACGTTTCATTTCTTATGGAGTTTATGCATATTTATTAAAATTGTCCTTTTCTTTTATATTTTGTTGTTATATAATTATGAAGGTACATGAACAAATGTATTTTCTGCTACGTAACTGCTAACTGCGCAGCAAAATTTCATTCTTTCAAACATTGAATTGCATTGATGAAAATGCATTTAGGGATTATAGTAAATTAATGAATTGCGCGGAAATCAATCAGAAATCGTGTGCTCTTTAAAAAAAATGATGCCGAGCATGAGCAGAAAAAATATGATGAGGTGAGGTGATGATATCAAAACTAAGGAAGATGAATATTAAAATTAAATTTAAAGAATTTCACTCAACCTGCTAATAAAATTAAATATTAGGCATGTCTATCTGCATCACTTGTGGCATAAGGCAAATTTTTTTGCGACAAACTTAGTCATTATTATGCCAATCGCTTCAGAATGACTTTTTCCGTCGACCTAAGCTTGTCTGTCCGTCTGTCTTCTTTTTTTATGTTCAACCTACATATGGCAAATTTTGAGATATTTTGATGAAATGTGGTGCACAGACATCGTTTGGCCCAAGAACCGATGCTACTGAAAATGATTTGAATCGGACCACTTTTTCGATCGATTCTTATTAAAAGTTTTATTTCGAAAAGTTTGTTTTATTAATTATTGCATTAAACGAAGTGTTGTAGGATATTTAATAAAATGCCACGTCCCACTATAGCGTTTTCGCTTCCTTTTATACATAAATAGATGTAATTTTTCCTCGATTTTAAAATGATGAACGTGTGCAATCTGCACTATTGAGTCTAATAATGAGTATAAACGAATTCGCTGGTTGTAGGTTTGAAACATTGTTCCCAGACCAAGCATAGTAGATCACAAAAGGACTATATATACGTGCGGACCTAGTGTTAGACTCAACGTTTTCTTAGTAATATTTGGAGATGGAAAGAAATCTTTGTTTATGAACGTTAATTAGTAATAAAACTTTCTTAATTTATTTATAAATATTTCGATTCCGATCTAAAGTGAGAGAAAGAATTAAATTTTGTTTTTTAATTTAATGCTAAAGGCCGACCATTAAATGCCCTGCACTACTTCGCTTAATACATCATCTTACACCGTATTCCCATGCACTTCCCGTGCACTTCGCACGGTAGCCGTTATGTAGACGAGCGAGGTGTGAACTGAGTATCTGATGTGAAAGTTAGCTTAATTAATATTCTTGTTAATAATATTATTGTTCTTTACTTATTTTTTGTCATAGAAAAATTAAAAATTAGAATTTGTTGCCCTAAGGGCCTTATGGTGGAGTCAAAAAAAAAAGAAGATCTACGTGGCCCTAATATTTATATTAAATTATCATTAGAGACGAATTTTTATCATAAATCATTAAAAATTAGATCTTTTTGTTATACATACATACAAAGGCTTACTTTTGGTAGTGACGGGGCTTCAGAAACGGGGGCTTATTTAATCGGGTGCAATCTTTCACATTAAATTAAATATGTCGGAATATTATTACTAACCGATAAATTTGCACTTTTGAGTTTTCCAAAGTAAGGCTTTATCTAGGAAGTGGCCGCAAAAATGTTCTGATCCAATCCAGTTTCAATGCGATATGTCCTTAGGTTAAATCGTATGTGAAATATAAAAATACATATGCAGACATTCGGCATTAGATGGACAGGCAGACAAAAAAGCTTAGCCCGATTGAGAAAGTGATTTTGAATTGATCGGAATAATAAAGACAGAGTCTATAATAAGTTCTTCCGATTGTTACGTGCATCGGCACAAACTTAACGTACTCTGTACCGAAACTTGCGCAGTATTTCATAATAAAACAAAACAAAAAAAATGCAAAAATGCTATAGTCGGACAAAGCCGACCATTAGTCAAAAATTATATATTAGTTTTTTGTAAATGTATAGTTTTTATGAAAACCGTCACATCGGCGAACACTCAAAACGTCAACAACATGATCCCAAGTTAGTAAATTTAATTTGCTTGTCCAAGATTGTACAATTTTTTTGGTGTATCCGTCGTAGCAAATCCCAAATTAGAAGGGCTCGCTTTCACGAGACGCTTTATAGACTTATGTGATCCAAATTCTCTTTGGTTAATTCCTCATATGGATTTGGATCTAAAAAATAGACTCGTTAAGGTCAAAGTATTATTGTGAATGAATTTTCATCAAAGGGTATTGAAAATGACGTCTGTTTACCATATAAAGATTCAATTTTCGTCGGAACGTTTGTATCGCGTGGAGTTTGGGTGTTATATGGGCGGCTGCCTATTGTATATCCCATACTATCCTACCATTACTCATATAATGACTTTAGATGGGGCGTATTCGGGAAAGTTGTCCAATTCTAATCATTTTTAACAAGGCTTTCCAAAATTTACGACGGAGACGGAGAGACAAGCTCAAGCTGAAAACACACGTGAATATACGATTTAAGCTTACGTCCCGTAAAGGTCTCAATTGACACTCAAGCCGGCCAATTCCCCGTTTATCACGAATGGAATCAATTAGCCGACAAGGGATGACGTCTTTTGGTTTCGGAAATTTTTACTGTCCACTTTGCGGAAAATAACACATGATTATTATTATTTTGTTACATACTTGGGAGTCGCTTGTATTTATGGAATTTTGTTAAATCTTTGTTTATTTATTTTTTTTTTTATTTATTTTCACATGTTATTGTTGTCTTATTATTGTTATCATTAGAGCTTGCAAATAAAATTCTGAACTTGGCGCTTAAAATCTCAACATCATTTATGATCATTATTATTATTGTATCAATATTATCATTATTAGTTACTATTACTTAACTTTATGCGGTATATATTCATTTGTATTTATATTTTTGTTGCAATTGTTACATTTTTTTTTTGTTTTCTTTCTCTATTTATTTACTAAAATACATAATGATTTATGTTAAATAATTTTGTTGCGTTTCAATTTGTTTTTTTTTTTTTTTAATATATATTTTTTTATTTCAATATATTTATATTAATATTAGGAAAAGTTTGTTAGTTTTATAATTTGTGTTTTTTTTTTTTTTGAACTGTGTTTTTCTCCCATCAGCTTTTTTTTTTTTGAATGCGTTTGTTTATTATTTATTTTTATTTCTTCTTTTTTTCTTTTTTCTCTATTCTCTATAAATTGGTTACTTTT
>KK500002.1:42615-63522 GCA_000688715.1 Glossina pallidipes | reverse complement strand
CATATCTTGTTTCATATTTTTCATGAGCGTATTCACGCGGGAAGGGGGCCCAAAACGCAACCTAATGTAGTGTAGTGCAAATTTAATCCTTACAGAGGGCAGCATCGAAAAATAGGCGTAGATGGTCCAAAGTTTGTAGAGTTAATTTTATATGTTAAATTACAATTATATTTATCGTATGACCTTCAGTTTTTGTTACATAAGAGGGGATGTAAAAATTGCCCGAGCCGGTCGAAAATTTTCGCATCAATTTAGAATGCCAAAATACTAGTACTTAGCCACTGTTGCCGAAAAATTTTGACAATTACAATTTGTCGTGGTCGAGAAAGTGGACCGATTCGAACCATATCCAATATCATCACAATGCGAAAATTCATGAAAATATCTCAAAAATTGCGACCTGTAGGCTGAACATAAACTTACATGGGCAGACATCAGATGGACAGACGCGCAGACAGACTTAGATCAATTCAGATTACGATTCTGAATCGATCGGTATAACAATAGATGGGTCTATTTCAAGCTCTTTTGCGTGCTATATCCGTGTCCGCACTGACTTAACACTAATTGTGGTACAGGGTCTAAAGACACTAGAGCTAAGTAAGTAAAAATACGCCTTCATTTTTACCTCTTCGCGCATTCCTGGACATTTGGTAACGACTGAACGATGACATCTCTTATGTACCACGCAGGTGCAAACTAAAAATGTGACCAAAAAAAAGTAAATATTTTTTAATTTTTTTCTTTAACTACTTTAACAATTTTTTTTCATTTTAATTATCATAACATCGCAGGAACAACGAATGTATATATATGTATATATATATATAAATGTATAAAAAGCATTCAAAAATAATAAATTTCGTAGAGTTTAGTGTTATTATTATTTCTATTATTATTATTATGTCTGATATTTTTCTAATAATTTACAATTAATTCTCTTCATTTTTTTACATATGATATTAAAAATTAATTAAAAATTTTTTTTTTTTTTTTATCATCATTATTATTATTATTATTATTATTAACTTAAACAGTCACAAGAAGCATACATGCGCATATGATAGGTTAGTGACTTTATTTATTTATTTTTTAAACGGATATTTATTTTCCATTAATAAAAGATTTTATGTATCACCCAAAAAAAAAAAATAATGCGTTCGTCACATGCATGCAATGTGTAGAGAAACGAATAAAAATACAATGAAGAACATCATAGTCGGGCAAGGTCGACTATTAGATACCCTACGCCACTTCGCCCACTACGGTCAATCAAACAGTATGACACATTGTTTTCATGCAAAAGCATACGTTTCATGAAGACCCGCACATTGAAGGAATCATTATATACGTTAATATCCCAATAGAATGGACCATAAGTGATTCAAATTTCACAAGGTTGATTTCTATCTCAATTTACTATTATGAACTAATTTTCACCATGAAATATTAAACTCTATATCCATTTACTATATGAAGATGCAGCTTTCGTCGGAACGGCTACATGGAAGGTAATTGAAAAAATTTCGCATACCAATTCAGAATTTCCAAATGCTATGGCAGAGCGGGCTTTGTCGAGACGTTTTCAAAATTGCAATTATTTTCCATATAATGAGTTTGCAAAATCGGCCGAAGAAGTGGATCGATCCAAACCATTTTCAATAGCGTTTGTGCATAGATAAAAGCATGTCAGTGCAGCAAAGTTAATCGAAATAACTATAAAATTGAGACCTATAGTTTGAACATAAATTTAAACAGATAGAAACGGGACGGACAGACAGACTTAGACTAATTCAGAAAATGATTCTGAAACGTTTGATATAACATAATATATAATCCATCTTAAGCCCAACCACGTATTACATATGTCCATACAAGCGGTGTAGGGTATAATAATAATAATGATAACATTAAAGATTTTAGCAAAAATTTTATTCAATAAATTATTTAATGAAAGTGTAAATGAATGAATATTTTGTTTTTGCATTTAGATGGTGAACTGATCAAGCACGTAGATCATCAGAAGGCAAAAAAAGAAAAAAAAATGAATGAGAACCCTTTGCGAATAAAAGGCAATTACTGATCTAGATGCATAGCATAACAATCCAAAGTCGTAGCCAACAATGGGCAATAATTTAAATGAAATATTTTGTTTTATCTGATTTTATTAAAGAATATTTTAGTGAAATTTCAAATTAAAAGAAAACAATCCCCCAAAACTTCATCGCAGGCTTAATGAATAGGTCGAGTCATCCTCTGTTCTTTTATATCCAGCACCACTTGTCGTACAACGGTGTATTCCGTTTGCGCGGATGTAGAAGATGGGTGAGATAGACTGACTCTTCGTTACACGAATCAATTTAGAAAGTGATTTTCGCTTGTTTGTGCGTCTGTCTGTCCTGTTTTCTTGTGTTCAAACTCCTCCAGGTCGTAATTTATAAATATTTTGATGAAATTTTGAACTCTCACGCAATGTGGCCCAAGGATAAACATTATTGAAAATTATTTGGAGAGGGATATTTTTCCGACCACTCTCCATATAAAAGTTTATCTTAAAAAGTCGTTAATACGAATAACCCAATTAAAAGAAGTGGTGTGGGGTATTTAATGGTGGGCCACTCCTCTATAAAGAGATAAAGACGATTGAAATACTTCATAATAGTCAAATGTATTTTAATGCAAATCTTTTTGGCGGCATTTGATAGTCATCTACTATAGCATTTGGGGAAATTATTCGTTTGAGAGAAGAAACGAAGCCTCTACAACATTGCAATATTTAATAATCTGATGATTTTATGTAACTATAGTCACTAATAAGTTGGCGAACCGATTTTCCCATCTAACAGCAAGCAAGAACTTGTTATCCGTGCGCTCTGGACATCTATCTTTCGGTCTTCGCTCCGGGCGGTACAGATCGACTTTGTTTTATTAAACGAATTTATATTTAAGGTCATCCTCTTCCCTCGGCCAAAGTGAAGTCTTTACAGTGTCACAATCTTTATTATATTTTTGATTTTAATTAACACCACACGTGGCTGTGGCAAAAGCTTACTCTCCGTAGGCTTTAGACACTTATGTCACTCTAATTTTTTTTTTTTTAATTATAAAACGAAGAGAAACTATGGAGATAGCACTGCCATCATGCTCCCCAGCCCAAAATAGTACAATTTCGAGAGTAGCTCAACTAAAGCGAAAAAAGAAATTTGCTTTAAAAAGTAAAGATAAATCTTGCGATAGATGCGCTTTATGCTTTTCTTAAGGAAGGTAAGGAAAGAATCCAAGAAAACAAGGCAGACAGACAGACAAGCGGACAGGCAAGCTTAGACCGATGCAAGAAGTTACATTGTATCAATAAAAGGTGGATATATTCTACGTGTTTGTGGGTCCCAATACGATCCCAACGGACCATTTTCAATAGCGCCCGTCCTTGGCCCAAGACATGACGTGTAACAAATTTCCTTAGAAGATTTCAACAATTGCGACCAAAGGTTGAATATAAGAAAGCAAGACAGGCGGACAGACAAGTATGAATCACTTTCTGAATCGATTGGTGTAATAAAAGAAGGTTTTATCTCACGGCTTTCCGGGTATTACCTACATCCGTACAAATTTAATATACCCTTGTATCACGCGTGGTGTAGGATTTTTATATCCTAGCATTTTGCGAGCCTTTTGATTACGAAAATCGTTTTCGAAAAAAATGTGATCTACAACACGCCATGAACTATAGAATAAGCATAAATGAATTACGTATTCACAAACTTAAAAGGCACAAGACACTAGAGCGGAGGCGATTAGATGTCAAAGCAAAAAAAAAAAGACTGCAAAAAAGGATAAAGGATCATGTTTTCATTAAACGTTATTTAAGATTTGAAAAATTTATCATCCACAACTTTAACGGATATGAAATTTTAATTCAATTTAAATAAGTGGTTAAAGAAATTTTGAATTATCTCAGTTTAAAAGTTTCCTCGTGTATAGAGCAAAGTAATTGTTTTTCTTAAAAAGATTTCAAAAAAATGTTGGTGCCATTGTTTGATTGATAAAATCTCGAAAATAACGTTTAAGAATTAAGAGGAACGAACAACACATCGGGACACAAAGGACACTAAACATTCACAATACAAAAATATATTTATGTTTTTCTTCGATAAATGATTTTTTTGTTTTTTTCTATGTAATGCAAAACACATACCTTGACATTGGTATCCTTGCTTACCAATTCCCCTGCAAAGGCAAAAAAATTTGCGTAGCTTGTATATATATGTATGTACGTTATATATATATATATCTACACATATATGTATTTATATATATACCCATATATTTTATGCATATATATGTACATATACATATATATATATATATATATATACATATATGTATGTATTCATATTTTTATATAAATTTTTTCTTTTTCCCTTTTTGTTTATGTACATCGATATAAATAATTATGAGCAAAAAAAAAAAAAGAAAAGAAGATTACTTTCCCCTTTGGATGGATGTGTATAAAATGTTATTCTAAAAAAAAATATATAAAACATTTCTGCCGAAAATTTGTCAATATTAATCGATCATGAAAGCAACCCAGCATATACAAAAACACATATATATATGTATATATACTAAAAATACATAAAAATTAAAATACTTAATGCGTACAAAATTGTGTAATATATAAAAAAAAAAAAAAAAAAAAAAAAATCACTAAAGGAAACTGAAAGGATATACGTATACCGAGAGAATTCAAACATAAAACATTGAAAATAAAACCCAACTTTTTCAAAATTATTATGAAATTTGTTAATTACCGATAAAAATAATACATAAAATAGTCTTATATGAATGTTGATATACACACATATAAAATTAAACTTCAAAATATAAACAACGTAACTTACCAAATGAATTCTCGACAATGTGAACAAAATGTCGGTTGACGTAAAAATGTCGCCATAAATTTATGACCATTAACCTATCATAATGAAAACAATGATTTTAATGATCGCTTCCAAAATCATTTGGTTTTTTTAGGTTTATTAAATGACTTAGGCCAATAAAAAAATGGGAGGGGAAAAAATGGGGGCGCGCGTCACCTATGACGGTGACAATTCATATACTTCAAGATATTGGTTTTGACTAAAACTGAATCCCCTGTTATCAAAATTTAGCTCGTTTCGATTTTTAAACAAAGAATCCTTTTTGAATTCCATTATTCGTATACGATATTTCATTTAAGTTGAATGACGACCCTGTACGGCCGAGATCCAGCGTAAACATTTCATGTATGCTGAACGCGTAAAGTTAACAAACGGATGATAACAGAATGGAACAATAACAGAAGAGAATATGTCAAGGACTTTCAGCTTATTGATGCTTACAAGTATATCTTTATAACAATATATTCGAAAAATTTCGGGAGCTATCCTGATGGAGAAACAAGTTTGTCGAGTTCTCGTCGCGATAGTTTAAAAAAACCTTTGAAGAACTTGAGTTAATATATATATATTTGGTTTTATATCAACAAAATGGAGCAATTTTCTTCCATCTATCTATTGGACATTATCGGATTTAAAATGGCGTGCTTGTGAAACTTCAATATCCAAACGGTTCGGTGCTAATTTTTTCTACACTGGCAAATGCGTTGTCGCGATAGAGACGATAACAAGGATACCTATGAAGTTATACCAGGTCAGCTTAATAAAGCCTTCAAATTAAATTGAAGTAATAACTGAATGTTTTTACTCGGATAGTGATACAATTTCACAAGTACGCGCTGATAGCTATGGTTTAAATCACAATATCTTAAGTGTTATGAAATTATACGCAATTGGCTATCGCATCGAACCACCGGGAGCGAAATTATTCAGTACAGTTATCTTAGCTAGTTTTAATCTGAATCTTTTTAATTATATCTAACTACCTGTTCATCGTAGATGATCTCATTTAAATCCTACATCATCTTTTTATACGAAAATTTTCTAAAGATTTTCTAGAGATGGGGAAAAGAAGCTCGAAACCGATTTTCTTACCTGATGCACTCGACGTCGCATGGCTCCGCGACGACGATTAAAACCAGCACGTTCTTTGAATTCTTTATTGGCGCCAGCGCCGCTAATCGCATGATCCACTTCCGTAGCATCTTTATTTTGGTCTAGAGGCAATTTTTACAAGTTTACACAAATTTGCTTTTTATTCATAATTTAATGAATCCTTACTTTTTGATTTACCGCTGCGATTTTTCAATTCAAGTATGACGTGTATCTTGCCTTGAGGTTCCAAATTCACCTACAAAAATAGATTGCATTTTCATAAATTTGCATTTGTCTTAATAATGCAGATTTTAAAGCTAACCTACCCACAAATCAGGCACAGCAGACTCATGTTGCATAATATCTTCGAAAGGTATTATGCAATTAGCAACGAAATCATCCGGTGGGAGTGCAGCATCATGGAATACTGTTAAGTTAATATTTTTACCATTCGTAACATCGTGTACGAATTGTTCATTCCAAACGGGATCGAAAGTTTTCGGACGTGTAGTTGAACGATCTGAAAAGTAAATTGCGCATTACCTTCATAATTATATAACAATTTTTCAAATGAAATAAAATATGTCTTCAAATTTGCACAAACGAACTATTATCGATTAAAATACGATAACGTGGGTGAAAATTTTGACGGTAATCAATTTTAATTTTATTAACACGGCAACCCTATATATAAAAAATACTGTAAATTCTAGAAATTTATTATTACAAATTTGGCAAGTTCGTCATTATGAGCTTAAATCTGAGATTTTTTCGAATTTTCGAATTTTTCATTGAAAGCAAAATTTGACTAGTACGGAGTATGAGAAAAGAAAGTTGGGAGAAGTAAATCTAACAATTTATTGGGTAAGTTTCCGAAAATTTCATTACAAATTTAGGTTAGATTAGGTTAGAAAAAATTATTTCTGTTGAAAACTTGGACGCGAAGTGCAAATTGAAACAGTTATGTCTAGACAAAAAAAGGATGGCGAAATCTTACGAAAGTCTTAACTCCTCAAGAGAAATATGAGTTGCTTTGCGCAAATGTAAAATCAGTTCTAAGAAAAAACAAGTAAAAATTGCAGTTCGATCTTTTCAAGATTTTCGACATTCTACCAAAAAAAAAGGAGGAGAAGGCACTTGGTTTAGCGTAATTTTACTCCTAAGAAAGAAAGATAAAGGCAATGAGACAGACTTTTGAGGCCCCAACTCGTTGCAATAAAAATCAGAAGTTAAGGTTATGTTCGGTTTTTGAGGTTTTCTACTACTTAACGAAAAATCTCAAGCAAGTTCTTATTCTGCATAGAAAGACTTTGTATTTGAAAAACGTTTTGAATATAAGTTCACTCCTTTTTTTTTCTCATATTTTTTAGACTTTGCTTACCAAAATGAACGTCATCCACATCGATCGAGACGTACGGGTCAATGAGTTGATCGTCTGCTAGCTTTCCAAATGTTAGATTATGACGCTTTTGGAAATCTGTGGGGCGCAAACCGATCGCCTCACAGACTTTTATTTGTAATTTACCCGTAAACATAATGGAAAAAGGTGAGTTGTTTGCTTCTTTTTTTTTTCTTTTTATATTATTACTTGCAAGTTGCTCTTATAATTAAGAAGAGGTTGTTGTTAGATGTGTTATTATTACAACCAGTTGAATTTTTTTTTTTTTTTGGTGTGTGTGTTATATTACCTCGGTATTTGTTGTAACCGGGATTCGTTTGAAATCACGATAAGCGACGTGGAAATATAAACGGATTCAATCCAAAATGAGAAAAAAAAAAAATGAAAAAGAAACAATCACTTTTAACTTGTGATAGTAGACGAAGGAAGAAAATAAAACGTTGGCTTTTTATGATTAGCTTTTACTATCGTTATTTTTACAATATATATGCATACATGTATGTAGTGTTAAGGAGTAATGACAAGGATTTTCTTTTTGTCTGTTCGAATGGGCGGCTGCCTCGGCGCTCTTAAGTAAAAAAATCGTTGTTATTGTGCGATTATCACAATTTTATATAGTTATGCGACGATCTACGAATTAATATATAATTTTTATAATCAGTTTTTTTTATGTTTTTAAAATAGTAAACATATTAAGCTGTAATGGCTTCAAAGCGGTTGTTGTAGATGAATAAATTTGTACTGCGTTAAAAACGATTGAATGGTCAGCGGATTTTTTTACGTTTTTACTTGATTTCAGTTAGCTTAAGCACACACTAGTAGACAAAACATACTCAGGATATGAGATCACAAATAGACAAGGCACGAATCTAAATCGAGGACACAATACGACATACACTAACGCAACGTTTCCTTCAAAGGGCCTATCGGCTTGGACCACTACGCTTACCTTTCCGATACCTTTATCGAGGTTACAAAATCAATCTAATTTCCCTGCAAATAAACTTAACGGCGCTGAAGATATCCTTAAAATATTAAGTACCAATTTTAATGTAATACTCAGCTTCTCCATACAAGCTCATTCTCAAACTCTTTACAACTTACGGGAAACAAATATTGAAATATACTGGAATAATTCCATAATTTGGAGAAGCGCCCGCGTAGTTGCTATTACTTATGCAACAAAATCGAGAATATTAGTTTGTTTCTCCTAATAATATATATAATCGACTGTATCTATAAAGCCAACAATATCAGAATCGGAAGCAGATGCTAATCTGAAATTTTACACAATTAATTTAACCACTTATTATTTTTTGGGGAGAACATGTTGGGATCTAAAGTTTGGTCGGAATTTTATACATTATATTATTACATAACTCTTAAGGCCATCAAGGAACTCTTACATAAAAGTGTTCTCGACACTCCAAGTGATATGCTTTTATTTACTAAAATGCTTTGCGGTTTCATTTCAATAAACTTTGTGTGGCACCATATTCTTGTGCATCAATGCAGCAAAATTGAAAAAACAATAAGAAAATTTATTCGGCCATGATCGAACCTTTCATATGCACCATAGTTATCCTAAAAAAATTTAAAAGTAAGGAAAAGAATTAAATTTTGATGCTCTCAAATATTAGGTGGGCGCGGATGGTTTGCTCTGTTCTCAGTAGAAAAAATAAAAAGCAAAGGTGTTGACAGTTTTCACTGCATAGGAAAGTGGGCATTGTAGGTGTTCCCTTTGCCCCGTTTGGGTGATTTTAAAATTTGTTTGCAAATTTGTGGGCGATATTTTCGCTTCTGCTCTACTATTATAGACCCTGCACAGTTGGGCATGCTTAAGTGCATTCCGAATTTGAAACTGGCCAAGAATTTATGTACTTTATGGAGTTATAAAAAAAAACGTAATATTGAAATTTTGATAAGCTACTATGTAGTTAAGTATGCTTGTCAATTTCTCTCCTCTTTGTGCAGCGTCGCCCGTAGAATACACGTTTAAATTTTTATAGATTTCTCTGCTGTATTTTATCCGCAATGGGCGGAGGTATTCGCAATTCGCGTAGTAGTGCTGGCGTATCCTTCAACCAATCTAGCCCGTTTCCACTGTTTCTGCCAAATTTGAAGTCGATAGCTTCATTTTTGTGGCGCGAAAATATTTACTCCAGACATTACTCAGACGGAAGGATGTATGCTTAAATCGGTTCAAAATTTGATACTGATTAAGCATATATGTACTGTGTAGGGTCTCTGGTGCTTCGTTCTCGGCGTTGCAAACGTTTTAACAAAATGAATATATTCCTTTCCTTTGGTGATGGGTATAAAAATGCCATCAACCCTCAGAATAAAAGGAAACTAACAAACGATCGACTAATGGAACGGATATGTTCACAGATCATATGAAATTTATGAGCACAATTCTCCAATTTCTCTTTAACTAATTTTCAATCTTAATATTCACATAATTTTGCAAAAACGTTAAGCTGCTGTTTATTTGGAAATATAGGGTGTCCCAAAAAAACTTGTACAAACATTACGTGATTGTAAAAACAGTCTATATTTAGATGGATTACAGATTATAAGAAAAGACATTATAGAAAGAATAAGGTATCAAAGTGTGTATACATTTTTTGGGGCGCTTTGTATGTAAAATGAATAAATCTAAATCCGTAAGCAGATACGTATGTTGCCATTTTCTGGCGTACTTGAGGTAGACCTTCTCATTAAAAAAGAATAACTTTTTATGTGCGGTTAACCGTTTATTGCATATAAGTATCTTATGTTTAATTCCCTTCAAGTATTATTACGGAAATGTTGATGGAAACTGAAATTTGCAGTATTTTATATACAACTGCAGTATGTGAGTGCATATTACAACAAAAATACTGCAAAGCATTTCGCATTAACCAGCCAATCAACAGAATCGTATAATATTCAACGTTAAAGTTAGCGTCGCTGCTGTCGTTCTAGTGATGTATTACACAAATTCTTCTACTGGACCGTTCGATTGACGTTTTTTCTTGTTTTTTTTTTTTTTTTACAATCAGCTATCTTCTTTTTCGTTATATTTACATTTTAGACTTGTCGATTCATTTAAACAGACTTTCTTTAGGATTGAATTTTTTTCACAAATTTATATTATAGTTTTAATATTACTTCATTTTGTCACGAATATTATGCGTGTGTGTATTATTTTCTATACTTATTATTAGTACAAGTTTCTTTCTTTACTTTAGAAACATTTGGAAATGTGTCGCCTTTTATTACAAGCTTTCTGTTTATTTATTTAAACGCAAAATATTCCCGTCGCATATAAAAACACAATACATTTCATATCTTCCCTCTTATTTTCAGATATTTTCTCTAATCTCTTTTTATATATTTACAATATTTTGCTGCGACTGCACCGTTGCTGCGATTCTGCTCTTTTCGTCACTTTTCCTACTTCACTTGTATATCGACTACAATAGACTTTTTTCTTTTTTTCTCTCTCTCTCTTTTTTGATACTCAGAAGTTCTTTGCTCCTCTTGTCTTATAAAATTTTGTATATGCACATCGATAAGTTTCTATACATTTTAGTTGATATTTTTAACAAATGTTTTAGAAAATGATTAGTTCTTTATTCGATCGTTAAGATTTTATAAATTTTAATTAATATCTATTCGCTTTTTTTTTAATTTTGAATATGAAAAATTTTTCTTGATGTCCGAAAAAAGAACCTCTTGCACTCACAAAAAAAAAACACGGTTGGATAACTAAGGAATTTCTAGCGACTTTCATACCATTAACTTCTCATTAGATTGTTTTGTTATAGTCTTACCATTGCAAAGTTTCCTGGTTGCGCTGGTAAAGAAGAATTCTTAGCTAGTAAAATTACTAATTCGTGTCGCTAAGAGAATTTATTTCTCATTACATTTTCAACAAAAGAAAGTGTATTGCATTTTTCGTTACTCCTCTTTTTAAACCAACGCGGAAGAGACGATTAGGAGGCTATATTGGAAATGTACCGGAATAAGAAGCCAGGTATTCAATAAAATACGTTCGTCAGTTAATGAGTAATGGCAAAATTAATTAATTATATTTTGGAGGTTCGTCCCTTGAATGAAAGCGCTTTGATGTTGAGTGGTTTAAAACTTTGTTACAAGTTCATACAAATTTCATTTTCAATTGAAATCTTTTAATACGCATCGTCGGTTCAAAAAAGAATCTATAATAATCATAAATATGTATCATAGATTTAACTAAATTAGAGAAAGAATGGAGTTTCGAAATAGAAATCTAATTTGAATAATGGGGAACATTAAATAATCGGCTATATTTGAAACGACATCTAAATGTCCTAATAAAGTAATTTCGGAAGTAATATTATCTTGGGACGAATCGTCCGTTACGTTAGAAAATTTGAGTAATTCGGAAAGTGAAAAAATACCAACAATTAAAATAAAATATTCATATTGAGTGAGAATAGAGTAGTCGTGCCTAATATCATCTGAAAAATGCAATTTAATGCAATAAACGCTTTTCAACATGCTGGTTTCCAACGCAATTTTGGACATTGTGTAAAAATAATAAAAAATTTTTTTTTTTTACTATTGTATAAAGAAAAAAATATTGGATAGAAAGCAAAACTAGTCGTCGCACTGATATATTGTGTTAACCTTCATTTACGACAACCTTTAGTTGAAAGAGTAATCGCCGTAGATTCATAACTGGATACATCTTTGTCAGCTTTTGAGACGAGACGTATCTGAATCGATTGTTAAGTAACGAAGATTCAACTAAGTACTTTACTCTAGCTGATGAAGCATCTCGAATCAAGTTTTGCAAGCAGCATTTTCATATACTTTCTTGCGTTCTAGTTGGCGTTCTTCATATACTTTGTTGCGTTTTAAGTAGCGTTTTTCCTGTACTTTGTTGCGTTGTTTTCATATCAAATAACCGTTTTACGCGTTAACATAATTTGCGGTTGACAGCAAAGTTTAACACGTCTGTTTTACTCGTTAACACAATTAGGCTGTTAATAATATCGGGAGAATCGTGATTTAATTGAAGTAACGCTTCGCCGTTGGATGGATGTTCAACCTCCTTCTCGTTTGGTTTCTCTTCCGTTTTATTCGATTGTAATTCGTGTTATTAATTAATAAGTTGCAAGGTAACGGCATTACTTATAATGACATACGACGACTTAAAAGTACTGGAAAATTACTATCATAATTTATAGCTTTCAGCACAGGGAAAGATTGTGTCTTCTACAATATTCAATATTACTAACAATTGAATTTAATGAAACTACTTGTCCATTCAGTAAATAATCTAAAGTCATTTATACGGATGGGATATGTCAATTCGGACATTTCTAGTTTCTCAATCATAGAATATCCAAATTTACTTTTAGGAAAATTCAAAGTTCTCCAGGAACTATCATCCACGTTCATTGAACTTCTAGCCATTAGGCAGGCGATCCTCCTCGCAATTGACAATAAACTGAAAAAATTTGTATGTTTCTCTGACAGCAAATCGGCTTTAACGTTAATCAAGAATAAAGACCCATATAACATGTACGTTTTCGACATTTACGACAAGCATTGAATAATGCCAACTCATCTGGATCCCAGGTCACAGAGGTTTTGACATCAATGAAAAAGTTGACTTTTACGACTGACAGCTGACTGCTTTTATCAAATCATCTGATTTTTCTTTCTAAGCTTTCTTTTACTCATAACTTTGTCCACTAACACAGATGGCCTATACTTTCATTTCTCCGGCACTCTCTGCCGGAATACCGACCGAACCACACCGTACTGAAGACTTTGGGAATGATTGCGGTGCATAACGTCACTCGTTTAACAAGCATAAGTATCACCAAAAATTTAAAAAAAAATCACTAAAAAACATGTTGGTCAGGTACCATAAAATCGGATTCATATCACCTACGCGTCGCTTTTTATGTTATTGTATTATGGGTCTAAATCGATACATACAGGCCTAATCCACTTCCTCTAAGAAAAAAAAAAAAGTCATTTATTCTATAATCATTTATAATAAAATTTATTCCTAATAAAAACAAAAATAATTCTAAAATGCGCCCTTAAATCATTTTGGTGGACTGCTTTGTTTAGTTTAGCATATGGCAACGATTAAGTAAATTGGGCGAAGAACAGCTTAAATACCAAAAATTCATTGGTTGGATTGTCTAACATTCTTCTTGCGTTATTTAGCCAATTAATAACAAAAAATTCGTGTCTAAGTCTGTTGTCTGTTTTGTTATTATACAAGTTGAAATGGAAAAAAACATCTTAGTATATTATAATCGTTTTGAACATTTAACTGCGTTTTTGTTGATGCTTTTTAACACATTTTCTTAGTCGTTTCTGACGTTGCAATTACTTTGGGTACTAAAATTATCGATAAATGTCTTCGCGATAATATCGATAAAGAATATCGTTTGCTCTCGCCCATACGGGATTGTCCTATGAAAATAATAATAAGAAAGAATAACAAAAATCGAAACAATACAGAAAGTGTAGTTATACTTATCTAGAAATTTAAACAAAACTACTCCGGGGTAATAATTTTATTACTCATCAGAAGCAGAAACTCGAAATAAGGTGATCTCTAATCGTTTAGAAAAATTTTTACATCATATTTACATATATAACTATTGTTTTTCTTTGTCGGTAGCGTCTTCAAAATATCCAAACTAAAATGAATTTATCTAAAGCCACCAATGAAAAGAAACTCCAATTGTGCAAGATATATTTTAGAACTGGTTTTGCCCTGCTTCCCTTCGTGTGGGCTGTAAACGTTTTTTGGTTCTTTAAAGAAGCTTTTAAGATTCCATCGTCGCCGTCATATCCGGAACAACAGCAAATTAAGAACTACGTGATATATTCTGCACTTGGTACGCTTGTATGGATATTGATTTTAACGGTTTGGATTATTATTTTCCAAACAAAACGTGCCGAGTGGGGAGCGCTCGCTGATTATATGAGTTTCATAATACCACTAGGGAAACCTTAATCTATAAAATATTATCCAATCTTCGCATTCCAAATGTGGAAAATACAAACGTCAAAACTAATAAAATTGTTCTCAATTTCAGCATAAACAAGACTTCACTCTGCTTTGCACGGTTGATTTTATTCTTTGGTTGTCTTTTCGAATGAAATTGCAGAATCTGTCATCCTATTTGCCATTAATGTCCCACGAGGCTCTAAAAATCAAAAAAAAGTAATAGTGCGCTATTTAGAAAATAAAGAATGCTTTGAGATTATGGTACAAAAGTAAAAGTCAATTCAGTTCTCGATATTGTATCATATCGTTCATTGATTTGAGAAAACTGGCAACTATTTCTTCGCGTATAAGGTGGCATTACTATTTATTGTCGTATCCCTTTTATTCCATTATTGACAATTAAATTGAAAATTGTTTTTGTTTTTATTAGTTGTGTGCGTAAAGTCGTAAAAATTGTTTAAAAAAAAAGAGGAAAAGTGTTAATAGAAAGCAAAATTAAATAAATAAAATGAGCAAAATAAAAAACAAAAAAAACTCTGGATCATGGATACCAAATAAACTTTTGTGGAAAAGCGTTAATTTACATAATTTTTCCTTTAAGTGAATGTATAGGAGGCGGTAGCTCTTTCACTTGTATTTTTTTTTTTAAATTGTTATCGTATGTATTCTTAAAGAAAGGGTATATACAGCGAATTTGCGACATTAATGTTTGGTTTGCTTGATTGGCTAAGAAAAGATAATAGTGGTCAGACGAGTTATCCTGTGTAAGAAGTTTAATATTAAAAAATACATTTAAAAATAGTGATAGTTGAGAAGAAAGACATGGAGCATGATTTGGAATCATCACAGGACACTGAAATGCCTTCAAAAGAAAAATCGGCTAGAGAAGCGTTACAAACTTATTTGACACGAGCAAAACTGAATCCGGCCAAAGCTGAAAACGAAAAACGACGTCGAAAGGATACCATTCGTAAAGTAAATTATTGTGATAAATATCATTTAATAGTTCCATTATTATATTGCCTAGAAATGCCAGATAGATTCTACACCGAATAAGTTTTTTCTTCTTTGTTGCTTTGTTATATGTTTGTGAATGTGCGTACGGTTGACTATTGATAAATGCGGGTGGGTTCGTGTGTACTAGTTTGTAACAGTTTGTGCTTAATTAATTTACACATGTGCATTAAAAATACTTGCGAAAGGACAAATATTTTCCTGAAATGTCATTCATGATTCTTGGTTAAATGGGAATTCTTTCAAAAATTAGCTGGCCATGGATTTGTGAAAATATATATGGGAGAATATTCCAGTATAGAAGCACTGTTTTTCGAGCGCAGAATATTGATTTGAAAATCTGAAAATCCCAGATGTAGTTTCAACAATTACGAACTACCGATCTGGTCACTCCAAGATCTTAGGCGACAACATGAAGGAGCGTTGGGACAACCCGCGTTTTGTTGAATTGTGGGAATTATAAAGAATAGTCGCAAAAGCAACGTGAAACCGTTTTAAAGGCAGCAAAACGGTATTGCAGTGTGCGCGCTTTATCTAGCGTATTATAATCTTGTTGTTTTATTTTCCGAACGATTTAATTAATGATTACTTTCGCCACCAAGTATAGTAAGCACATTTTTATTTACAGATTTCAATGATTTACAAAAAATGTGAATCAACGCGAAGCTTGGAAGATCGCCAACTTTTGGAGAAACATCCGGATATTGTGAAACAGGTGAAGAAGCGTAAAGAACGTGTTGAAATCTACAAAGAGAGGATTGTAGAAAAAGAGGATGACCTCCACGTAATTGAAGCCAAAGTTGGAGAATTAGCCAGTATTATATTGCAAGCCAAACATTTAATTTGCTACACGGGAGCAGGCATAAGTACTTCAGCGTTAATACCCGACTATAGAGGCAGCAAAGGTATCTGGACGTTATTGTCTAAAGGAGAAGATATCGGTGAGCACGATTTATCAGCAGCTAATCCTACATTCACACATATGGCTTTGTATGAAATGCATAAGAAGGGCATTTTGCGCTATGTCGTCTCACAAAACTGTGACGGTTTACATTTGCGATCTGGTCTCCCGCGTAGCTCACTTTCCGAAATTCATGGAAATATGTATATTGAGGTGTGTAAGACATGCAAACCAATATCGGTCTATTGGCGTTTATTTGACACCACCGAAATGACGGCGCGTTATTGTCATAAGACGAAAAGATTGTGCCATCATTGTTCAGAACCACTTTACGATACTATAGTGCACTTCGGAGAAAGAGGTAATTTAAAGTGGCCTTTGAATTGGGCTGGTGCATGTCAGCACGCAGAGAAAGCTGACGTCATCTTGTGTCTAGGTTCGAGTCTCAAAGTTCTCAAAAAGTACACTTGGCTCTGGCAAATGGATAAACCGGCTCGAGCTCGAGCTAAAATTTGCATAGTAAATTTGCAATGGACGCCCAAGGATAACCTCGCCAGTATCAAAATTAACGGTAAATGTGACCAAGTCTTGGAAATGCTCATGAGAACTTTAAATATATCGGTGCCTGTCTATAAAAAAGAGAAGGATCCTATATTTATCCACGCCACTTTACTAATGCCAGAAGAGTTGCATACTTTAAGTCAGCCTCTGCTCAAACAAAGTGAAATCGACCACGTAGACGAAGTTGATAAGATCTCAAGTAGCTACAGTTGCACAAACGACTCTGAGAAGAGTTGTTCCACCTCAGACAGTGAATATCGAGCAATGATCAGTAGAGGGCCTCGCATAAGAACACCCCTAAAACAAATGAGCGGTACTCGCATAAAAACAAATTTAGGTTTAAAAAACAAAGTTAAATATGTGTCACAAATGAATTCTGAGGACGAATCGTCTACATCGGCGACAGCGGAGGACGTCCATATACAGAAGCTGATGAAAGTGGATAAGAAATCCTTTTTTGATGGAAGAATTAAACTTGAGCCACAAAATTTAAACGCTATAAAAATTGAGTCCGCAATATCTATGGAATCAGGTCTAAATACTCAATGTCCGTCAGATTTGAAAACATTAGAAGCAAAAGTTAAGCAGGAGGATTCACTGCTCAGTTGTTGGCAACAACGGAAGAAGGAAATCAAGATCGAATTGAATAAAGAATCATTAGTGAAATTGCCTTTGAAATTGGAACGGAATGAAAATGTCTTGGTGGAAATTGCTGAATTGCATCGAAGCGAACAATTACTTATCAGACAAGCTACAGAGTTAACTAAAAATGCTGAAGAATTTCTTAAAAGATTAGAAAACGAAATGAGTTCAAACTTGCAACAAGGTAAATCACAAAACCAGCCTCCCAATGGTTTTGCGAAACCTCCTACGAACGGTTTTAAATTAACTGCTGGCTCTATTGAAAATGTAAAGAACGAGCTCATCAATCATTCATCCTTGAAAAACGTAATTGGACCGGTGGCACCCAGCGTAGAACATGTTTTCAATGGCTACAAAGTAGATCCTGCCGTTCAAGTTCTGAGCAGTCAAAATGTTTTCAATGAAACAGAAACTAGTGAACCACCGCCTTTAACACCTTTGATTAAACAATTACCGAAGTCGCCTAATACGATCACCTCTCCCCCCTTGGATACGTTGGATGAAGAAACATTATCTGCCGATGAAGGATCAGTAGATGAAGATTCACCGAATGACAATGCGTCAGAACAAGTTATTGTGGCACAAATGGACATCTTAAAAAATTTTGCTTTAACCTGCCCGAAGAGAGTCGCAAACGGTAGTCGCATCGATGCCCAGCAACGATATCATTTGTTACGCAGCAAATTGCCTTCTTGGTGCGATGCGAAATATGCATACTCCGGTTTGCATAGCATAGTATTCCCGCCGCCTGCCGATATCAATATTTGGAACTCACAAATTGTGCCTATTTTTGCTATGAATCGTTCGGCCGCCTCTTGTGAATTTTGTTTCGATCACTATGCCGAATCCGAATGTCAATTTTACAGAAAATTCGACTTACATGATCGTAAGCATAAGAAGCGTACGCGTAAAGGACGTTTTGTTGTTTGCGAATGTTGCCCCTTAAGCGAGAATGAAGAGGATGATGATTACGACGAGAATATATCGTTAGCTCATATAGCTGCAGCTGAAATGGCCAAACGTCGCAATCACATTAATAGCAGTTTTCCACGCAAATTGGCACGGACCCAAGCCGGCTGGTATGGTAAGGGTTACAAGAAATATCGCCGTAGAAAATAGTTCAGACGAAATCGTAGCAATTAATTATTATGTTAAGTATACAAACTTTCTTTTTATGATGAGATTTCAGGAGATCGGTGCCCCCCGTCGCGATACAATGCGAACATAAATGCTCAAATATGGAATATATTTTTCATGTATTAATGGTGAAGTTTTTTAAAATGCTTTCAGAAAAGTTTTTTTCAATTTACGAGATGTGACGGGAAGAGTTTTTAAATCGTTTTTTTCAATTCAATTCAAAACTCAAACTTAAGGTAGCTATGCAATGCTTCCGATGTTTAACTCAGTAAGAACAATTTTTATTATTCTGTGAAAGTTGCGTGGAGCTCTTTATGCTTATTATCCCACAATTCGTAAGTTTGGAGGATTTAAATAAGTTTTTGCCAATTTCGAATTACTAGTCTATGATGAAACGATGTGGTGCCTCCTTGAAAGAGTGCATAATTAATTAATTTTTCATTTTGTTAATTTCTAATATTCATAAATACTCGGGAAAATGCATGTATTCCCATAGTTAATTTGTCACGAAGGAGAAGTTTGGAAGAGAAGTTCCACGAATGTCACGACGTTTGTGTTAACGAAAGTCCCAATGTGGCAGTAAAATTCCAAGAAAGTAAATTCCTCAACTTCTCTATCGTCTTCGTTGAAGGGTGAGCCTTCCCTTGATCGCAAAGATACAGATTTTTGGCATTTAGCGAATTTTCATCGATATGAGACGGCGACCGGATGACTGGGTTTGATATTTATTCTAATCTAAAATAGAGGAATAATAAAAATTGTATAAAGACATCTATGTAACATTATAATTACCTTAGGACGAGGAAGCATTGATGCAATAATGGGCGGCATTGAACGGCTTATAATTGTGTTATACTTTAGCGGAGTGTATGGTGGGCGGATATTTTTGTATTCTTAAATGGAAGAAAGAAATTAGTGATTTATATATACATTTATATAATATTTATCTAAGGCAAGCCGTGCTACTATTGTTAGCTGCAGGCGCTCGGCGATGCTTGCCTCGACTATATGGTTCTGCATAACCGACTTGTATATTATCGCAGGCGCCGTAAAATGCGTCATAGATTTTAGGCTTTGCGAATTCGGGTTTCAAATACTAGTGGGCTGCGATGGCAACGCCTCTCGGGTGATTGGTATCTTCTTTGCTTCGGATGAGGTCTTCTCGACATATTTGACAACACAGCTGCTCACGTATATGCTGAGCTATTCCGTAGCCCGTGAGCAGCCGGATGTAGTCCTCCGCATTTTTAGCTGTTTGTACGGTGACTACGTCGTCGAATACGACCCATCCAGGCCGAATGGCAAGAAGTCTTCGGCCTTGTCCTCCATCGTGCAATCCATCATCTCTATTAGATGGTAGTCATCGGAGGTAGATTGTCCGCTGCCCCAAAATTCGGTTTGCAATTTTATTAGACGGTTAGATCAGCTGCAATATCTGTGGCGTCGATCTGGTTCGTTTTTTCTGGCATGGCGCTATCTTTTAGAAAAAGTTTTCGGTGTTCTACGCCACCCTTGAGGTACCGCGTAAAGGCGCGTTGGCGATTATTTTAAATGGCCGGCTCCCCTGTAGGCCTACACCATTGGATGGAGATTATGTGACGAATATTTATTCTGAAATAGAAGAAAGAAATTAGTGATTTTATATACCTATTTGTATAATATTTTTTAATTGCACTTTTCAAAATGTCGCCACATTGGTCACGGTTTCTTGGACCCTATTCTTTCCAACCAGCAGCAAATGGATCATGAAGCCTAGCAAATTTGTCCGGTGGCTTCTTCCGCTGGTGTAGGACCCTGATTCGCTGAACAAGGCAACCCGTTTTAATATCGTTGCCTGCAGGCGCTTGCCTATGTTTCTCGTCGTCATACGGTCCTGCAAAACCGCCTTGTACGTGTCGCAGGCGCTGTAAAGTGCATCATAAACTCCAGGCTTTGCGAACTCGGGTGCCAGATAATCATGCGGTCCGATGACAAAGTCCCTGAAGTCGTTTTCGTCGGCTATTGGCTTGGTGAGGTCTCCAAGGCAGGCTTCACAATGCAGCTGGTCACGTATATACTGCGCTATGCAGTAGCCCGTGAGCAGCGTGACGTAGTCCTCCTCCTCTTTGGCTATAACTCCGGAGGCTGCGTTGCCAAATGACACCCCATCCATGCCGTATGGCACGAATTCCTCTTCGGCCGGTTCTTCGATCGTGCAATCAATAATATT
>KK500002.1:13929-34419 GCA_000688715.1 Glossina pallidipes | reverse complement strand
GCAACGGGTGCTGGTGATGGGAATAGCGCTGAGTAGCATGTTGAACTTCGAAACAGAGTACAGTCTTGTACGCCTGGGCCTTTCCATTGACGTAGGCGCATCCATATAACCTGTCCGCTGAACGAGAATATTTGGTGTCTGGGTTTGTAAAAACTTCATCGAAATGAAGTTGTACGAATTTGCCGTGAGCAGTTAAGCTACTCACGACCTCTCGCAGTGCCTTAATGTCCGGCTCCACTCTGTTAGCTGCTTCATCCGGGTTTACGGCGGGTTCAAGGCGTCGATCCTTCTTCCTCCGTGCTGCCTCCGCCTATGTTGTCGGTTCCGCGTCGTATATATCACTGATGTATCTATTTATATTATATCTGTCAGGGCTATCCTCGTTTTGTTCCTCAGTTTGTTTTTCCGTTTCTTCAAACCCTAAATAATCTTCGTAATCTCTGTCCATCCGTACTTCTCCACAATCTACTTTTACCGGTACTTGTCCACAATCTACTTCAAATTGATGATGATTTTTTTTTATTCAAGTAACAAGCCAAATTGATACCACCTTTAGAAACTGGAACCTCATAAATAGATGCGAAGTTCAGAATTATGCCAGAAACTTCTGGGAGATAATCAGATAGACCATTAGTGATGATGTCGGAGCGGTTTAGCACTTTATATAAAGCACAATCGGCAATTTAGATTCCACTTCATTCGCAAGTGATGATAAATCATTTTTAAAATCAGTCTCAGCACTATCTTCTTCAAGTTTCAAGGGTAGGTCATCAATTTTGGAACTTAGGCAGGTTCTTAGATTCCGTAAGTGTAATTTGGGACACCACAGTTCAACGATTCCATCGTATATAATTAAACAATAATAATAACTCTTCGGGCCCCACCGTGGGCGCCAATAAAAATCCTCTGTAACATACCTGAAGGGCTCTTCGTAAGCTACGGCTAGCTCGCCGAAATTGGGAGGGTCCTACAAAAAAATCTTGCCCTAGAGAATTTTTTTGTTTTTTTTAAACTTCAATTTTTATTATTTCCATTTTTAACAAGCTGCACGAAATCCAAATATTGACTGATATTCATTTGTGGCATAAGACAAGCACACAATCGAGTATAATTACTCCATTTAATTCTATTTTAGTAAAGGCGTTCCTTATAGTTCGTCCACATGGACGATCCGAACCTATTGCGTTTGCCCAAAAGCTTAGCTCTTTTCTTTAAGGATTGCTGCAGATGTCTACGCATTCATACAAAACGAGACAGAAGTCGTTCCTCCGCAGACACTGTACGAATTGGTATCTGAGATATTCATATTTTTCTGGTGATAATTGGAAGACATCCTTGTCCTTTGTCGAAGCCAATCACAATTTGTAGATCCCTTTTCCGTAACTCGAGCAGCTTATGCGCTGTGCCGAGGGATTGTGTGATTCTTTCTACTTGCCGTTGTCGTGCACTACGTCTAACTGACTCGTCGTTGACTTTGATTGGCGTCGGCATCAGCGTTGACTTGCAATGATCTTCATGTTCTCTTGCATTATCTATATATTTGTAATGTTTTTTTTATCTACTGCTTATATGTTGCATATGCAATTGAGAGACTCGTCTGAAAACGTCAAACAGGAATTCTTTTAGACAAACAGAGTCTAGATGTTTGACGTCATCCTCGCATGCCTCCTTGTTGACAATTATCTTTTTTCCTTCACTTCTTCTTCGTTTTCAACGACTTCTGTCATAAGAGCGGTGCCTTTTCCTTTCTAATCCGATATATTCGCTTATCGCGTAGCCTACAAGGATGATATATATAAAAAGACTGCTCTACTTCTCGACTTTAATAAAAACTCAAGTTTTATTGAATTAAAGTGATGTAAGTAATCAATAAAACTGGATTTTTTTTCTCAAATCGTTCTTATTAATCTTCCTTTGTTAAGCCAACTTGTTAGGAATGCTTTAAAGTAGTTATACAATCTGAAGAAGCCGAAGGAATCTCTAATGCGGTCAAATCTGTGACATGTGAGGATTAGATGTTCAGCAGATTCGACAACATTGCAAAACACACAAACATCGCATGGTATAGCACGAATCATTTTTAAATAAACTTTATCATAAGTGTGACCACTCATGAGTCTATAAAGAATTTTGATTTCCCAGGAATTAAAAGAAGATACAGAAAAGGGTTTGAATAGAAATGTGGGATTTAATTTATAGAATAGGCGATTGGATTTAAACAAACAATTTTTCACAAACCGAAATGGGCCATTCCGATCCACGTTGCGGGAGAACTTCAGTTGCCGTCCCCATCGTTCCCCTAATTTTTGCAAATAAAGGCCGGAAATAAAGACATTGGAATGATCTACAAAATTTTATTCTGAATTCCAAGCTTTTTTCGATATCAGTTGAAATATTGAATGAAGACAGGACATGGAATCATTACAATTCTGGTGCAGCAAAAAAATGTTCACTGTTTTTTATGATTTTTTTTTTTTGAAGAAATTGATTAATGCCTTCCTTTCCATCTGCAACTCTCTTCATGTAAAAAGGATTTTATAAAAGTAAAAATATCTTAATATTTAAGATTTCCTATATTATATATATTTCTATTTATTCGGATTATTAATTTTAAACTTTGACGGTTGGGGCATGCATTATTCTGAAAATATGTCTGATATGTTGTAAAAGTTCTTTTTAAGCTAATTAAAAATTGTAGAATTTTAAGAGAATCCGACCCCCAAGAACTGTATAAAATAAAAAATAATTTTGTATTAAAATTGAACCAAAATTTGTTTCATTCTAAATTATGAAGAGATTCTCCCCTCACCGCATCTTACTTAAATATAATCAATTTTCAGGGAATATATATATATTTTCTGCTGTTTTTGAGACGAACGGCTGAACCAAGAAACTGATTATGTGTCCTTCGGAGGCCGACACAATAAGGCATTTTTTTTTTTATTATTATTCCAATTTTCGGAATTAGGACTTCAACTTTGCCGACTGTTTACAAACCGACATAAGAAGTAACAAATGGTTTGGCACATATACATACATATAAGTAAAACAAATAGAAATAACGCACAAGAAATAAAGGCAATTAACTCAATTACTGCTCGTGACTTGAGACAATTAGTTTATAGCCGTTTCATTCTATCGCTAATTTCCTAATTCAAATTAATAAAACTTTTCATATAATTTCTTTTTTCATTCAAACGACTTCATTAAACTTGTAAAGATTTCTTCATTTTATTTCATAGAAATTAATTTAAAAAAAAAAAAATTGGAAACATAATTAAGCACATTTTGTGTATACAATTTTTTTTTTGTTAACATGATTACGTGCTGAGCACGTTAGGATGTTGAAGTTTTAAGGAATAACTTAAGACAAATGGCAGATAAAATAAAAACTAATACATTTTGCAATAAAAAATAAATAAAAAATATAAGTGTGTAAAAAGACATTTATAAATTAAAAAATAAGATAAAACAAAATTAAAGAAAGAATACATAATAATGAAAAGTTTCGAAAGCGCTCGTAAAGCCCATAAAGAGCAGCAGAGAGAAGCAGACAATGCTTGGAAATAAATAAAAAAAATGAATTTGAACGCATATGTTAGAAAAAGCATTACAAAAAAGAACAAAAAAAAAAACTACATAACTAACGAAAAAAAAAATTATTAAAAAAAAACATTTAAATTTAAAATATTCCTACTTATGAGTAAGTTTTGAAGAGTACTTTTTTGATAAAGGTTGTGAAAAACTTCTCCCCCACGACAGTAATTTTCTTATATATATTAATTTCTTTTTACTTATTTTTAATGGCCACAATGACGACGATAGTGCGTGATAGATATAACATGTTCTTCCTTTAAGCCATATATATAAATGTATTAATGTCATCATCGTCACGTCGCATATATTTGTGTTCGATGAGCCATTCGAGCTGCTCCTTTATCATTTTCTTTGAGGGTAAGAACATATTCTTCAAAATATCAATCAATTCAGCCTGAAAATGAAAGGGGGTGTGAGGTTGAGTCCATTGAATTCATTTATAAATTTTTCGTAAAATCTTAAGGGCTTACCTGCAATGTAGCGTTGTTTATTCGTTTGCGCATTTTCATTATTTTAATAATGGCTTCTTGCACACGCAGAATGCGCAGCTGTACGATAGATTGATTGTCTTCCTGTATAGAGCGTTCCGTACTTAGTTGCAGACGGCCAATAAGATTTAACTGGAAGAAAAAAAAAAGAAGAGATTTCCAACCAATAAGAGGAGAGATTTGTTGAATTTATATGTCAATACTTTTCCGCGTCGCTGTGATTTCCCATTTTTGACTACAGCAAATTCTTGATTAACTTGAAATAAAGTATTTTCTGTAAAGTCTTTAGGTGTGGGGCAATTGGGCTCCATGGAAAGTATTTGCTTCTTCAATTTGGGGAAAGCCACCAGGGACCATAGAGTACGTCTTAGTTCGGGATCTAAAAAATTTTAAAATTTCTGTAAATGAATAGCAAAACAATTGAAAAAGTCTATCACCCGTATATGGTTTTTGACAATCTTTTGGATTTCTTTTTTCAATATTTAAATACCCGCGGTGCCTTTACTTGCCTGGCAATTCTGTAGCTAAACGTAAATTTTCATAAGATATCTTGTCGTGAGGTCTTTGATTCCAAGCGAAGAGCACAGCCATTTGGAAAGTGGTTACATCGAGATCATAACGTCCAAAATTATTAACAAATGTTATGGTGCCATTGCTCATGTGATGATACCATTGCAGTTTCCGACCGGAATGCTTTTTCTTATAAAATTCTTCTACATCGGGTATATAGTCTTCTAATTCAAGCGGTAAACTAACCGATACGCGTTCCGAGCACCTTGCCCACGCACCAGCATTCAAAATTTTAATATTAATGGCATCATGACGACCAGTAGAGTTCCGGAATTGTGCGTTCAAATCTTCGCTAACCTAAAAATACAAATAAGCGAAACAAGTGAAAAATATAGTACAAAAGGGATTGAAAAATTATTTGCGGCTTACTTTAATATCCTGAAACATGCGTGCCAAACGATTAACATAATCCGCAGGCATACCTACTTCTCTCAACCACTCGACAATGTCTTCCTCCTTCTCACTGTCGGCACTAGTACCCAAAATTAGTCTAATAAACAAATATTTTAATAAACAAATTGCATTCAATTGTAAATTCAATCACCTTCTAGTTAAATGCACCTTATGATAACGCATAAACACATCCTTATTATTAACATATTTCAATACCAATAAGACATCACGTAAACGTCCATCAATTTGTTCACTGGTCAAGCGTTTACTTAACGGTGTACGTCGCAATAACATGTCGCAATAATTGGCTAACAGCTCAGGGCATTTACTTTCGGGAGCTGTATACTTAACGCCCCTATTCTGTATACCAGTAGGCAATTCCAATTTAAAAACACTTGTGTCGTTAACAACTGTTTTGAAGGCCTTGTCGCGTGCCGTTAGAAAACGTGGATCATCGCTGAAGGCATTTTTAACTAAAGCGCTGAATTTCTTGAACAACTCTAATAAACGTTCCACATATTTTTCCGAGTCTTGCGTTATAATTTCAGAGGCCGACAACATGTCAGCTAAACCTGCGGAGACAATATGGTTTTCCAAATCTCTTAGCATGGGATCAACACCGTTGGGAACCCTATCCAATAGACGGAACATTAAATTTAAGCGATCTGTTTCGTACTCTTTGATCAATGGAGCACACTCGGCGATAATAGTATTCATGTGATCGCCCACCAATACTTTGACACAGGTTTGAGCCAACACACCGTAACTGCTAGGCTCTAGATAACGCTTTGCTCTTGTCTCTTCTTCACGTAGTTTAGCATCAGCGTATTTCATGAAAGCCAACACACCATTAATTTGCTGTTGTTCGGCAGCATTTAATCGATAAAAAGATGCCGTCGCATCTAAATAAGCTGCTTCAAAATTTTCACGATATATTTGCAATTTATCGTCTGGATTGGAACAAAGATTTACATATGATTCGCGTACACCGATCACTAGCTGGGCATCATAAGCATCACCATTCCGTTCGGCATGAACAATTCTCATGGCAGATTCTTGTAAACGATCCTTAATATCCTTGAATATGTTTTCGTTCCACGAGTCCAGCATCAGTTTACGTACAATACTGTCCTCGGTGGGATTTTTCTTATTGGAAGACGATAAAGACGCGGAGGCAGATGTTGACGTACTAGCCCCCGCTGCTGAGGAAGATGAAGCCGCTGCGGCTGAGGAACTAGATGCTGATGTGGAGGCCGAGGACGTCGCCGAACTGGATGACGGAACTTTGGATTGAAATGAATGTTCTAACTGACGAAATGGTAAAGGCAGGTAATTGGATTGAGTAAAAAATTTACGCCACTCCACTATATAGGTCATTAGTAATGCTTGCTCTCCTCTTTGAGATTGAACCTTGCGTTGTGCATTTACGATAAACTCCACAATGTCCGTACGCAAACAATCGTATATCTTGGCAGCACCTTTCTCATCCCATAAGCACACTAAATGCACCCCGTAAAACAAGTCTTGCCATTCCACTTGGGATACGGTTTCCTGCTTTAATAATTTTAAAACAATTATGCGCGCCGCCGGCCAGATATCCTCAAAGGATCTTTGCCCTTTACCCTGTTTGACGAGAACAAAAGCGCAAAAGCATTTACAGTAGATGGTTTTTTCTTTTTTTTTTTTCACTTTCAATTTACCTTCAACATGGCTATTGTTGCTTTTTTTGCGCTTGGATGATAGCCTAGAGCAGGAGTTGATTTTTTTTCATTTAATCTCACGGTTTACGCTTTATTGAGTTCTAATTAAATTGGGGAACTTGCAAGAAAAACGAAAACAAGTTCTTTATCGCCTTTTTGCTATATACCTTATTATTTTCTTATATCTCGTCTATGTACCTTTCGTTTGAATTCTAAATTTTTACATTTATGCTTTTTATTGTCATTGATTATAAATTTTAGTTATTTTCATTGATTTTTTATTGCATAAAATTATAACAAATTAAAAGTTAATGCAGAACTTGCAAAAATTCTTACTACGACAGCAGGGTTGCCACTATCATTGTTATTAGTTTCCCCATCGTGTAAATGACAATTTCTTATGCCTTTAAGTCTAAATTAGTTAAAAGCGTATTGTATTAAAAATCGTTTTTTTTTTAAATGAATAAGAACAACGATGTTAGTGCTTCGTTATGGGCTTTGATAAATTGCATAAGCATTCTCATCATATACCTTAACATAAACATAAAAAAACGATTGCCACCTTACAATTTGTGGATTTCGATTATCTTGAAGAAAAAATAAAGAAAAATTGAAATTGGATATAAATACGTACGACTTCCATTTAATCTCCTCATGGTAAAAACAAGTAACAACTCTTACACTTCATAAACCATTAGATTGATTTGTAAATATTGGCAACACTGATTGTTTTGGTAAGTGAGAGATTTCATTATTTTGATATCTTTGTGATTAATTTTCTTTAAAAATCATCATTCAGTTCTTCCGTCTTCATTGTTTTTATATTGTTTTTCCGTTTAGAGGAATAGTATACAAAAAGGACGAGTGAAGCTATTTAATAAACTTATCGCCACAAAATACACATAGTTTCGTATATATTTCTTGATGCCAACCCAGCGCAATTCTTAGATTGACCAGACGACGTCATAAAGGTTAAGTGAAACTAAAATGACAATGGGGGAAATGCCAACTTCGTCACTTGTATTGCCAGTTATTTTAAGACCTATATTCGCCCAGGTCAGTCATGGAAAAACAATTTCATTATGTAAATATACAATTTTATATATTCATTTTTGATTAGTTGGAACGACGCGATGTAGGCGCTGCTCAGTCACTCCGTTCGGCTATACTTAAGACAGAGCAAAACAATCCGGGATTTTGTTATGATCTTATAATGGCGATCATACGTCGTGCTGAACTTAACGTGAATATAAATGAGGCTGTTTTACGCTTGCAAGGCAATATAACTGATTCAGATCGTAAGTTCGCTTGATTTGCTTGAAACAGCATTTTATTACGTTAATTTGTACATAATGTAATTATTATAATTAACATAGTGAATGAATATCGTTTGACACGTACCGAAGAACCATTCCAGGAACTCAATCGTAAATCGGTGGCACTAAAAGTTATTCTAAGTCGTATACCTGATGAAATTACAGATCGTAAAACATTTTTGGAAACTATTAAGTGTGTATATTGAATTTTTGCTTATGATATCCTGATAATACTTAATTAATTTTAATTTAAAGGGAAATCGCCAGTGCTATTAAAAAACTCTTGGATGTTGTCAATGAAATTGGTAACTTTATACCAGGAGTGACAGGCAAACAAGCTGTTGAACAGCGTAAAAAAGAGTTTGTGAAATATTCAAAGAAATTCAGTACAACATTAAAGGAATACTTTAAAGAGGGGCAGTAAGTAATTTAGAAACCAAAAAAAAAAATTGTTTTTTATTTTCATACAGATGATAGCATTTATTTTTTTAACGCTTGCAGATCGAATGCAGTATTTTTAAGTGCACTTTATTTAATACGGCAAACTAATCAAATTATGTTAACGGTGAAAAGTAAATGCGAGTAGAAAATTGTAGTTTTCCCCTCGTATATTATTCTTGAAATATCCTTTTTTTTTGACAATTTTTGCCATTAGTGGCATTTTTCGTTATTTTGAGTGTGTTGAGAAAACAATAAATGAAATTAACTATACTGAAAAGCAAGTTTAACTGGAACCTAATACAAAAGAAAAATTAACAAAATATATGTAATAACTGAAACAAAACAATAAAAATTTTTAAATAGTGATATAAATAGAGTCTTGTGGTTAGAGAAAAATATTCTGCAAATATTTTAGAACCAAGTAAATAAATACATGAACATTTTAATATACTCCCTTTGCCCATAAACGTGATAGAGAAAAAGCTGAAAACTATAAATATAGATAAAAATTGAATTACTTTCGTTTTATACTTTATGGAGTATGAATTCAACATTTAAAGAATAATCTTGAATATGTCTAAACTAACATGTATATACACACACACACGCATATATATATATATATATATATATATATATATATCGTATTTCCAAAAAAAAAGAATTGCTTTTGTTTATTTTTTATTTTGTCTATTTTCCTATTCATTTTATCGTTTGTTCTTTTTTTTTCAATTTTTAGCACTTGAATTTAATAAAAAATTTTAAACACCTGTATTTTATGTTCGAAAGAAATAAATTCAAACATGTAGTGAATGACAAATAAATGTATTTATCCAAGAAAAAGACAAAAATATTTTTGTAATTTGTATCTTGCAAAGGTGAACAGGAAACGTTTTGTTTACCCATGAGAACACTAAATACCATAAAAATATTGATTTATATACTTAGAGATCAAAAATCGTACTTCCTAGTAAGAAATATATCACCAAGAGCAATCGGATTTCTCATATTTACTTACATATATATTAACATTGATATTGGAGGAAGGAAAGAACAGAGAGTTCCGAAAATTTAACAGCCAACGAATCGACTAGCTTCGAAAGCATAGATTACAATTACACTTGTTGCATTATAAGAAATTCTCATTATAAGAATTATTCTCCGATTTCAACCAAGTTAGCACTTGTTGCTTTTAAGAAATTTCTCATTATAAGAATTATTCTCCGATTTCAACCAAGTTAGCACTTGTCGCTAGGAGTCACATAACGTTAAAAATCTATAGTGCATTGCTTAATTCTAATAACTGAAATCCTTCTGGGATTCCCTGAAGAATGTCACAAGAAACTATTGAAAATTAAAAATCCTTCCAAAATGTTTAATGATATTTTGTTTATAAAGGTTTTTCGCATCAGTGAAAAAATGAAAGACAATTGTAATACTTGTAGAAAACGTTCACAAAAATCAAGAACAGCCAGCATAACTTCATATTTCTTCGAACGAATACATTAATCCGCCTTTGGTATTCACTACAACTTGCTTCTTCAGATTGGCATAGGTAATGGGAATTCCAAATTGCTTGCTTCAAAAAATAGGACCAATTTCCTTCGGAAATGAGAGGAATATTTTTATGTGTTTCCTGAATTTCATTACATCAGTTGCACGTGATGAACGACGTAAGGGGATTCCAAAGACTTTAAAAAAGTCCAGTGAATTGTTTTATCTCGAACATTATGCATAATTTCGGGATAACGTTCGGGTACCATTTTGAAATATATTTACTTTGGTCTTAAGTCTCAATTAGAGTTTTATCTTTAAGTTAGTTTAATTCACTACTACCTTATAGCAGGTTTTAGCGGGAAACCAGCCTTCATTACATTTTTTTGTTTTCATTTTAGGTCTCAGTTACTGAAAACTTCTGTTCTTCGTTACGTGTGTTCATTGTATATGTAAAAATTATTATTTTTCTTTTTGTTTTTTATTATTTTACGATGAATTTTTTTTTGTACATATACAGCATATTATAAAACAGTGAGTCCTGAGTTATGGCCTTCGGTTATGAAACCACCCTAAAATAACGTTTCTTTTGATGGTAAGTATAACGAACCAATCAATTAAAAACAATCCGTTTATATGTAGAGATAACCCTTGATAATCTGAGGAAAAGTCTCAACTATAACTGTTTCTTTCTCTTTACTGGAATTAAAATGCTATACAGACTGGGAAAATAAGAAATCCTTTCCGTAAGAAAAACTCTCACACCTTTCTCAAAACCGTCTTTTCGCTGTGGCAATGAGTTAGTAATTTTTCAAATAAATCGTTTTCTTCTTCTTATTGCTTTGCACTTTGCCACACTTCTTGTTTTTTCAGTTTAGCAGAGACGCCTGAACAGATTTCTTGCTCAACAAAGACGTCTGAACAGATTATCTTTCTTAACAGAGACGAACAGATTATCTTTCTTGCCAAAGACACCTGAACGGATTATCTTTCTTAACATAGACGCCTGAACAGCGTTGCCATTTTTTCTCATATAACAGGAGCTTTTTTGACTATTTTTCTTATTTATTACGAGCAACTCTGTGCTCTGCACACATACATGTTTTTTTATTTCAGCGACAAAGAAGAAAAAGAGTTAGCGTAGGTTAAAAACAATTAAATTAATTCTCATTGTTGTTGTGCTTTGATTGTACAAATTCAGATTTTTCTCATTGTGACGATCAAATGACGTTCTAATAAATAATGTGTCTACAAAAAAAGGAGTAAACAAAGTATTGATAGAAATTATATAAATTTTTTGTATTACGTGAAGGAGAAAAATCTCTCTTATTTATTTTTCATAATTAAATTTTTTGCTTCCTTAATTTTCTATTAAATGCTTCTTGCAAAAATTCTAAATAATTTTCATATCAACAAATGTGAAGAAATTTATTATTAAAAGAAGTTGTTGGAGCTTATTCTATTTATCTTTGTCTAATTTACTTATTTATATGCTTATAAATACAAATAACGTTATTAATGTAAATATTTATAATAAATATTTATAAATAAATTATTACCTTCAACATTATATATTTTCGAATCTAATTATAATAAATAAATTTTAAAAGCTTATAATGAAAACAAAAATTTGCGGTTTTCCACGCCACCCTTGAGGTACCGTGATAGGCGCGTTGCCGATTGTTTTAAATGGCCGGCTCCCCTGTAGGCCTATACCATTAAACGGAGAGTATGGTAGACGAATATTTATTCTGAAATAAAAGAAAGAAATCGGTGATTTATATATATATATTTACATAATATTGCTTTTATCTGTACTTTTCAAAATGATGACACATTGGTCACGGTTTCTTGCACCCAATTCCTTCCACACAGCAACAAATAGATTAATTAATTAGATTAAATTAACATTTACGTGTTGCTACTGTAACAAGTCCCAACTTTCAACGGATTTAATAGATTATTTCACTGAACTTTCAACAGATTTAACATTCAAGTTACAATAAAAAAATTTCATAAGCCTATCGTGTAGTAATGTCAAAGTATTTTTCCGACTATAAATTTGAAAATATGAATTATATATCTTTATACCAAAGGAATTTCCAGTGCGTGTATTAAGGCATAGAATAACTTAAGGCAATAAAAAAATATTAGGAGCCGGCTTAAATTATATGTGAGGTTAACGGATAATAAGTATCAAGTGACAAGTGTGTGAATTACCTTAAAATATGTATTTAATTTTAACCTGAAAATAGTTTTCAAAAAAAGCAACCCTGCGGTTTATTCATGTTACGACAACATTTAAGAGCACAATTTAATGCTCTTACTATCTTTTTCTAAATGTAAGAAACGCCAAAAAATATGTTACCGTTAACGTTGGTAAAATAAAATCCTTGTAGCACACACAGTAAATATCGATTCGTCGTGATTGTGATTACAAATAGAAGAACCAATTAAACGACCGAAGATGACCCACTTATTTTTTTTATAACACTAAACTAAGAAAAAGAAATTGTGCGCTGTTTGCGTTAAAAAAAAAAAATTTAAAATTAAAATTAATAAAATTAATAGAAATATAAAAGAAAATATAAGAAATAATTAAAAAAAAAAGAAATGAATTTTATCACATAACACTATGACGGTACCCATACCTTTATAAGTGTAGTAAGTGAAGAAGAAAAAAAAGAAAAAAAAAATGAAGCAATGAAAACGAGGTGTACGATGTGAAAAGAGAGACAAGAAACGGACGTTAGGGGAAATTTTCACGCTTAGTATACTGAATTTGTTGAAAAATAAAAATCGAAAAAAGAAATTATGGAAAAATTTAAAAGCTTAAAATAAAAGCAAGGAGCAAAAATATTTAAAAACAAAATATAGTAAAGATGTGAAAGCGACTTTTGTAGAATTTGTAGTAGCTAGTAGAAAGAAAGAATATAATAACCAAACTTGAAGTGAGATAAATTGTCAGTAAAAGGTTTTGCATTTATAGAATCTAATGAAATGTGCATACAATGGACTCTGAAAGTGTCTTCCCTTCATTCTTTATATATATATTTATATATATATATATGTATATATATATGTATATATGTATATGTATATATATGAATATAAGTCAGAGTCAATCGAAGGAAGCATATCGTTCACTATTGTTTAACGGAGTGTATAAGAAGAACATTATTTTAAAAGATTATCATTTGCAATTACAAAATTTATAAAAATGTCCACGTTCACACTTACACCCATATATATTTCGCTACTTATATACCTATATACGCGCACACATCGCATAATCTGAGCTGCCCCGATATCGTATAAATATTGTGCGTTAAACAGTTTCCTCAAGGCGAGATAACACAGAAGAAACAAAAAAAAAAAACAATAGTTTCACTATAAATAACAAAGAATTGTAAAAGCAACAATAACAACAATTACAATAACTACTTCTATCTAAATAATTCTTAATTAAAAATTCTTCATTGTAATGTAAGTAGTTATTAATTAATTATTGCGACTGTTCTGTAATACACAAACATGCAAATATTTCTTTGTGGTGCAAATAAAAAAAAAAAAAAAAAAAACAAGCGGAAAGAGTTCAATTTAATTCATATATCTGCTCCATTTAGTTCTCATTCATTTAATCGTAATCGCTCTACTCTTTAAATACAACCGTTTAAGTCAACTTGCATTTTGTGTCTCTCTTCTAAAAGAATTTTGTTCTCTTTTTTTCTTGTTTTTTTTTTCTTCTGCTTTTTTTGATTTCGTGAAATTTTCATTGCCTTATGTTAGGCAAGGATTTTTATCGTTTATGCACATACGCTCTTTAAGCACTTTTGGCGCTGTTATATGCTTGCGGTAGAGTGTCATGTGTTATGTGTTAGTTAGTAGTAATGCAATTTTACTGATAACGTAACTACATAACTATTACCAGATAGTAAGTAAATTAATGAAATTTCTATTAATTTAACCTGTTATTATATAGAGCGTGTTAAACATCTAGAAAAAAAGAAATATATTGAAAACTATATCAGAGCAATTAGATTTTGAATGTAGGGAAATAGGTTAACGTAAAATTTTTTTTTTGCTATGTTAGCTAACAGAAACGAAGACGTCCCTATTTAAATATTATACCATTTTTAAACTCACAAATATTTCGACCCGACTTAATGCTGCTGCATTTCTGGCCATCATCACTCTCGCGTACACCTGCAATATGTCATCTTTTCGAAGTTTCTAAAAAGGCAGTCAATTGGTCGCGTATCAGGTCCCGGCAACGGGGAGTCCAACTTGAAAAAGTCATCGAAAGTGCTCACTTCGTGTCTAAGAAATCGGCTACAATGAAGGCCCAAAATTGAACCAACAGTTCTGTGTGTGCGTACCAACAGTGGTAGTTGGGTCTGGCGTACGCTGTTCAGAAGTTTTCGACTGTTTAACACGGTTTACATGTGTTCTTAGATTGTTTTATAAGGTTTTTTATGTTTTCTATGTCGGATATTAGCTGAATTGCGTTCAGCAGGTATGGATAGTCTAAAACCAAAAATATGTCCATAAGTCAGGCATGGTAATCGCAAAGCACTATACAATCAAAGCTATGCGATCCACGGAGACAACTCACTCTGATACCACACGTACTTTGTCATGTAGGAGTGGTAACGCCGCAAAATACTTCGGTGGAAAAGGAGTATGAGGGCTGACTGTTGGGTGCGGTTTTTCAGCAAGATAGGGCTCGCATTGTCGAGAGGGGAATGTTTAAATTGATACCCAAGTCTTGGTGTAGGCACTCTTACTTGCAGGATTGTCTGTGATGTGCCGGAATTCACTTGTACATTAGTCGATGGGTCTGCGGACATACTCAGATTACGTTGTCAAAGCAGGTGTAGACGATAAATATAGAGATTTGATAATGAATTTAGATAAGCAGCTTACATCAATAGATGCTTCATTATTATTAGATTTTAATTATTCGAAATCTTGAAGAACAAAAGAAACAAATAATTATATATTCATCTGAAAGACGTTGAGAGAGAGAGAGAGAAAGAGAGAGGGAGAGGGAGAGGAAAAAAAACAAGCAAGAAAGCAGAGTAGCAAAGTAGCATACAAAGCGCATTCTACCATTAAATAACCTAAGTGATGTACTTCGATTAACGACTTTTTAAGAAACACTTCGAATGATTTTCAGTAGGGTTCGCCCTGCGGTAAAAGATGTTGGCGTCGACACAAATTTGGTCAACATATCTCAAAAATTTGGGTACTATAGGTTGAAAACAAGAATGACAGACGGACAGATAGGCTTAGATTCTGATTCCGAATTGATCGGTGTATTAAACGGTGGACCTATCTTAAACGCTTCTGAGTGTTACGTACGTCCGCATTCACTTAATATACCCTGTGTCACAAGGTGTGTACGGTAAAAACGGTGAAACGTTAAACCTAACGCCGAGTAGTTGGAGATGTATATTTATTTTTCAAAAAGGCTTGCAACGCCCACAAGGACCCTTTGGAGACCAATATTAAATCTCAATCAATCTTTTTTGTTGTTTTTGTTTGTTTTTTAATAAGGAAAGAAAGAAAGAGTTGGGTAGTGGCCACCATACGGTGGTGCGTTGTGAATGCCTAATCGGTGCCTTTGCCGACTGAGCGGTCACTGCAGCTACAACCAATTATGATGTACTGAGTTCAGGTTTGAGCTCGCTGAGACCGATTTGGTTGTCACGAAATCCTGCCGTCCAATCTAGACATGTTGGTCTTGTACGTTCGCCTGTGAGGCGATGTGGTAAAAATTTTGATGGTTCGAAACAGTCGGACGTCGGTTTCAAATTTGATTAAAGCATTGGAAACTGTTACTGGTCAGTTTATAATGAAAATAGTCAATACCGGGCAAAGTGCGCGCCTACGCGCATTGGATATTAAAAATACTTTGGCCTACAAAAGCAAAATAATGGTGTTTTTCCTCACTACTCGTACTACACAACAAATACAACATATATGCTATATCTGAAGAAGAAGAATGGGAACCATGTAAAAAGTGATGCCTCGACTTTTCAATGTAAGACTTCACATATGTGGAGTGGTTGAAAAAAAGGTCTAACCTGAACCATTCTCAATAGCTCTTGCCGTTAGGCTAAAATGCGCCAATGCACCAAATTTAATCAAAATATGTAAAAAATTGCGGCCAGTAGGTTGAACAGTAGAAATCAAGACGGACAGACAAGCTTAAAATCGCTCTCTGAACGGTCGGTGTAATAAAAGTTAGATTTGTCTCAAGTGCATGTAATCACTATAGACGTGCGCAAAAACTTTATATTAGTGTGTACCACAAGTGCTGTAGGGTAAATAAGTCGGCCCTGGCCAGCCATCGCAATGAATGTTGAAATACTATTTTCATTTGAGATATAGGTGGTTTTGAGTACAAATATTCAGGTACGTTACAGAGTAGCGTTTAATCAAATGCATATTTTTTCATTTTGTTCATATGTGAAATGTATGTACATGCATGCGCCGTTATTTCTTTATGACAACATACATATCTACGCACTTGCGCCAACATTTGTAAATTTCACAGTAACTGTTGAGATATTGTTTATAATGAACATAAAAAAAAAAAAAAAAAAAAACAATAATGCGTTCACTTAGGAAAAGTGCAAAGTTCTTGGGAACGTCATCTGTTGTTTTGTTTAATAAAATGCTAATAAAAGCAAGAATGCTTCCTATTAGGAATGTCTGTTACACATATAGAATTTATTTGTTCACTATATATGAAGATGATGACAGATTGATTGCGGGGAATACTTAGGGAAGAAAGTCAAAAGGAAAAATAACTAAGAACATTTAGTCGGGCAAGATCGACACTTAAGTATCCTACGCCATTTCTTTTAGTATAATTATTCAACCGTTCGCCAACAATTGCACATTATTTTCACACAAAGCCATACTTTTCGTGGAAGCCCGCATATTGGGGAATGCTCCAAACATCACATACGATGCGATCCAAGTCTTGCAAACTTAATTTCATTATTTTTCAGTTTACGTCACAAAAAACTATAAATTAGACTTCCTCTCTCTATAAGGGTGTACTTTTCACGATAACCCCTGTTGGGTTCTAAATATTAGAGACCCACGTGATCCAAGTTCAATATTCCTATGGACTGATTTTCATCGTAAAATATTGAAAAGGACTTACTATTCATGCGAAATTCTCTATGTGGAGTGGGGTCCAAAAAATAGACCCCTGTGATTAAAATTTGGCCCACTTAATTTTAATACATGAACGAATGGTCCGTTTTGGTTTATAAGGTTTTACATTCCTTGCGAATCCTTATATGCCTTATATCCAAAAAATACACCTATGTGGTCCAAATTTGAAATATTGAAAATTAGACTTTCTTACAATATGAAGATTTACTTTTCTTAGGAAGACTTATGTGAAGTAGGTTATAGAGCCCAATGCCGAGAATTTTGAAAAAGGGGGGCGTTATGTGGGAAGTGGTCGAAAAAGTGGATTGATTCGAACTATTTTCAATAATGTTCGTGCTTGGCTCAAAGCACGTCAATGTTGATCAAAATACCTTGAAAATCGCGACCTGTAGGTTGAACACATGCATATAAATGGACAGACGATTAAGAAAATGATCTCGAATCGATCGGTATAGTAAAAAGCGGATCTATCTTAAGCCCTTCTCGAGGTTATATTAAGTTCAAGTTTTTTTCTGACCTCAAACTGAAGGGGTTAAATATATTCAGGACTTCATACGATGTGTGTAACCCTAAGGTTTGCTTTACCGTTTTGTTTTCTTTCTTTCTTTTTAATAGAAATCGATTAAGTTTTCCATGTGTTGCGTCAATTCTATTACATAATACCTTTGTTCCTTCGATTGTCCGCATTAACCAAGTCTGCCAAGCTTTATAACAATGCTTTTATGTATAATTAATTGATTTAGAATTTTACACTCAGTCATAACGTGTGCAATCTGTTCTTACTTCACACATTTCTTGGCCGTGAAGAAGAGTTGAGTTGACATATAAACAAAACAAGCAAGAAAATTATATGCGGTCGTGACAGAATCTTTTGTACCCGTTACCATTATAGTTAAAAAATCTAGAAAAAAAAGGGAAAAACGCTACATTTTCCTATTCTATAATATTGAATGGGCGTGGCGCGGTCGACTTTTTTTATTTTCGTTGAATAAAAGCAGAAATTTCTATGGTGTGACATGCAAAAAAACCAAGAAAGACAAGGAATACAAAGATTCTCATGGTTTTTGTTGCATAGGCGTGTGACCGTGGTAGGCGTGTATTTTGACCGGTTTGGGTCATTTTCAAATTCTTTTGCAACTTTTTAGGCGATGTCTTCATTTTTGCGGACGAGGGAATATTTAACGCAGATACGACACAGTTGGACAGAAGGTCGGGCTTAGGAGCATGCCGAATTTATGGCTTCTGTGCATTATAAGGATTTTGGAAACAAATTAAATTTTGATACACTATAAAAGTGCAGGCAGGCGTGGTCAATTTTTCTTATATTTATATAGGTACTATAGGGCAACGCCCATAGAATATCCTTTAAAATTTTTATTCGGTTATTTGCTGTAATTTGTGAGTAATGAGCAAAAAACAAAGTTTTTATTCCTTTTGAAAGAAAAATATGCTCTCAATTTACATGGTACTGTAGGCATATCCTTCGACTGATTTGGCCAAACAGCGTGCAAGAATTGCTTTAATTTTGCGGCCAAGGGAATGCTTGCAAAAGACGATATAAAGACGGATAGACAGCCAGACAGCCAGATGGACGGATAGAAATGCTTACATCGATTCAGTATTTGATGCCGATCAAGAATATATATACTTTGTGGGGACTATGGGGTCAAAAACAAAGATCTTCTTAGGTCACGTGGTAAACCCTTCGACGTATGGAGAATGTGTGAGTTATGCTACGTTCCGCTTTCAAAATACCTGTTTCCAGAAAAACTTAGTTGAAGATTGCAAGTGCTCCTATGCTGCCCTAAAAATATGTTCCATAAAGCAAATTTAAAACAGGAAAAAATAGACAGATTGTTTATCCCTTAAGATGTTCTAAATTTGCTTATGACAACATCATCACTCTACAGTCCACTATTAATCCAGTGTCTGTCAAAGATTATACTCTTCTCGCCTATTTACTAGATATCTCGGCATTTTCCTAAATTCGTCAACATCAGCACTCTAAAGTCCACTCTCCTCTCACAGGAATTACAAGCCAGATTCCGTATTCTGTAGACTATTATCCGACAAAAAATATTATAATCAACAGGAATAATATTATCGTATATGCGGGATTCCTCACAATTGTCCCTCAAAGCTCTGCGTTAAGTTCAATACGGTTTACTCATGTACGTCGGTGTCTACCTGAGAACGTTTTGACATTGGGATATTCAGAGCGGCTTTTTGTTTTCATTTTCTAATTGGATCGAGAATTGGTTTGGTAAGCTATATACTCCGCCCTGGATTGGATTTCTATTAACCTAAAGCAGGCATGGGAAACCGGTGGCACACGCAAATAATTTAATTTGCACGCACATGGAGTACATCTGGCTACCCGATCGAGATGTTTGTTGTTTTTCTTTTTAAAAGGAAGGAAAAATGATGCATAAGATCGCATTTTTAATAACACTTGGACTTTGCTCAGGCCCCCGCCATGATATGAAAATTAAAATTGGCCACGCCTGACTTTGAGTCTCTCCAATTGCGTCTACCTACAGGCAAAACACGACAATCCACACACACTTTACATTAATGATTTCATCTTCTTGGGCTTTCCACATATCACTTTGCTACGACCCGTATATCTTGGGTATCCCATCTTCCTGCTCATAGGACTATTGAGATCGTAATTAGAAAACCTCTGTTCGCTTTTATTAATCATTGTCTTGGCGCGTCCAGATCGATAAGAAGGTAAGTTGCTTCGACGTCTATTCGTCGTGGACTTTTTATTGATTTAAAAGACTATTTGTTCACGAATCTTAAAGTTATGCAAGACTTTATAAGCGGTTCCGCTGGGCATGGCATGTACGGGTTTTTCAATACCTAGCGTTTCACTTACTACCGAATGCGACGCATCCTGATTGCACCACGCCCTTTCTCCGTACGGGCTGTTAACCCGATTTCACTTAAGTTCTCCTCCCTGATGAAATTTGATTTTATTTACTTTTAATACCAATCACAGAACGATCTTAAGTTATTTTACTTATTATTGTTAGCAAAGAATAGATGATGAAAAGGACTTTTCATTAGAGTTCCTCGCTTTTACATCTATACACATATTCGCATATAATATTTCTATTATTATTATATTCAAGCGACTGGAGATTAGCTTAATTTTGTCGCTTTTTGGCGCATGGAGGACATTTCTTTTCTGTGTTTGCGTGTCTATGTGCACTTGTTCGTTATTATATACACACATATATATATATATATATATATATATATATATATATATATATATATATATATTTTTTT
>KK500002.1:0-13189 GCA_000688715.1 Glossina pallidipes | reverse complement strand
TTATGAATTGAAAGAACATACAAAAAGGAAAAAAAAAAAAAAAAGAAATGAAAGATATATCAACTTGTAGAGTAATTGCAGCAAAGAGTAATTAAGAAAGCTACGCTCCGTCCTAGGCGTCTTCCTAAATACATATGAATCGCACTATGTACCAGAAAATTGTAAATTTTTACCTTAATTGTAATTAAGTAAGATTACCCGACTACCTGCTACCTGCTACCTGCTATTTGCATATCGTAAATTTTATGTTAAACACAATCATATTGTTTGCCTTTTCCTCAGCTTGCTTGCTATCAGCCTACTCGATACTGTCCCTTTTTAAGTTAGCCTTAGGGAACTGAAACCGTATTGTTAGGTGTGAAAACAATTGCGTGTGTGTGTGTGTGTGTGTGTGTGTGTGTGCCAGAAAAGGGATAGAACAAACACTTCCCGTTATCCTGCGTACTTGACTATCGCGTAATTTTGCGAAATTTCTATAAATAACGCACGATAGTCCTTAGATAGATATCAACTGCTGGAAAATATAAAAAAGTCGCCAAAAAATTCATTCATTGATAGTTTAGCGTTGACGGCAAATACATTTTTCTTTTCTTTTTTTTTTTTGGCAGCCTATACTTGCTGGCAAGGGTTTCTGCTTAGAGTCGATTTTTTTTATTTCAATTTTTGTGTGATGTTGGAAAAAATGAAAGCAAAAAAATGTGAGAGATGTACAAGACGGCATAGTTAAAATTGCAAGCTAACCTAAAATGTATAGAATATTCAACTGCTATTCCTTTGAACAGTTTCACTAGCCATCTTCTACAACATTGGGAAGTCCATTCCAGTCAGGAAAGACAGACAATTAAATATTTCAATAGCTTTTCTAAAATGTATCGTATGGGGAGTGGTTATAAAAAAGATAAGATCTAATACATATTCATTAGAATTTGCCCTCGGGCCAAAGCTTGTTAATATAATAAGTTTCATGAAAATATATCGAAAGTGGTAATCAGGAAGATAGGCGTAAGTCTAATTCTAAATAATTTTCTAACTTAATTAATGAAATAAGAGGTAGTTGTTATACTCTGTACTACAAAATGAAATGTCGGTTTCAAGTGAAAATACCGCAATGTTAGTTTTCATCAAAAATTGTACTAAAATTTTGTTTGCGCTCGGTTGTCAATTTTCATTTGTATTTCCAGCGAAAATTTAAGGAGCGAGTTTGACTCGAACAAGCTTAAGCGATCCAAATTGAAATTAATGAACTCAATGAAAACATGATGTTATAGATATATTTCGAATTTTGAAACAATGATCCGTTAGTAAATAATAAACTTAAGTAAAACTAAAGTAACGGATCTCCAATTGATCTCTCGGGTGAATTTATGCAGTTCTAACGAGCAGAATGACAATTTATGCGTATCTTCTTACTTCTAGATGACGAATATGCAAAGGTATTTTTGAAGGATTTTTTTTTTTGCTTCTATCCATATATCATAACTATTAGGTGCTTGCAAAAATTTTTATCAACGATCTCTCCAGGTAAAAATGATAAAGAAGTGAGAAATACCAGTGTACATAACGATTAAATTCAATGATTTTGAACTTCCTCTACATAAAATAACAGTTTTCCATTTAATATTATTGATTTATTCAGCGTACTCCGACGCTAATCATGGAACGCTCAAAATTACGTCTTCGACCTTCATTACTTTCTTTGCGTAATTTGAAGAAACCTGCTGCCGAAGCCCTCGAAATATCTCCCGAAGTTTATGGTGATGCCACTCCCAATTATCCAACGATTTGAAAGCGGTTATTGTGATGCCAATGATGAAGAACGGCCTCGAGGATCAAAAAACTTCAAGGATTATAAATTGCAAGATGGAAAACCAAACTCAAACTCTCGAAGAACATTCAAATAGCTTAGCAACTGACGAACCAACTGCTTCTAGACGTTTACCTGAGATAGGAGAGGTCTAAAAGGAGGGAAAACAGCTGTCTCGCAAATTGACTGTAATTGTCATTTCACACCGTTTCGACAGGGCAGTTTCTTTGCTTGCCGGGCACACGAAGGACAGTTTACTGTGGCATATTGTGACTGCCGATGAATAGCGGATCTACTACGAGGATCTCAAGCCCAAAAAGTCGTGACCTGGGCCAGGAGTGTCATCACCATCGACGCCGCAGCGGAATATTCATGGCCAAATCGTTTTGCTGTGCATATGATGAGATCACCAAGGTGTAATGTGTTACGAGCTCCTAAAACCGATTCGAACAGTTACTGTAGTCTGTGTCTATTGTCGCCGATTGAAAGAATTTAACGATGTATGTTGTTGCAAGAAAGACCAACGATAACGGCTAAAAGGGCCACTATACGAATTGACTGATAATGCTATTTTTGGGCACTTGTTGCAGTTGCCGTCAAGGATACACTGTTACAGCTCGAACAAGAAGTTCCGTCACACCCAGCGTACTCACCCGACATTGGCGCCTTCCGAATACCACTTGTGCAGGTCGACGCTGCATGCCTTGGCTGGCAAACGGCTCCGCAATGTTGAAGGAGTGCGAAAATGTGTTGACGATTGGATCGCTGTCAAACCAATATAGTTCTTTCGACACGGTATCGCCATGTTGCCGGAAAGATGAGAAAAAGCTGTAGAAAATGATGGGAAATATTTTGTTGAAATACACGTTGTACCAACTTTTCCCAATAAATGCCTTTTTCGAGTGAAAAAATGTTAACAATTTTTGCAAGCATTTAATATTTTAGTTGAATAAAATTTTGAAAATACAGAAACCTTTTTCATTTTGGTTTCATTTTGTTGTTTTATTATTTATTTGTATGGTGAGCATAAGCTCTCCATGCAAATTTATTGCCCATTACTTGTGCGAGCCGTTTTCACAAACAATATGCCCACATAACTACAATAATTTTTCACATTTAATTGTCTCAAGCATTTAAAATGTTAAGCATTTCCTCGCGAACAATATTCTTGTTTGTTGTTGTTGCTAATGTCCCTTTCAAAAAAGGGCAGCTATAGAAACATGGCAAACGAAATGAGTTGTTGATGTCATTTGCGCGATAGCAAAATGTTTTATTGACTCATGAAATATTTATAAACGTTCGCTAACATCTACACACGAATTGGTTTACATGCGTAAATATATGTAAATAAGAAATTATTAGATCATCAATTCTGCAACCCTTTATTTTATATGATTACATGTCTGTAGTAATGGTCGTGTTTTGTTTATAAAATGTTTTTTACAAAAAGTTTGCAAATAAATTTTTCAAACTTTCGTTCATTCAAAGAGTGGAAAGTCTATCGCTGTGGGCTTGAATTTGTTAAATATAAATTTTATATTTGGCATACGTGATGTATGTATGAGTCCCGAATCTCCATGATGAAAATATGCTAATATAACCGATTCCTTGTGAACGGAATCCTAAGTAATATGCGTTGCCGCCGCAAGATATATTAGGAAATTTATGCGCACGGTTGCCAGTTTTAATAGCGTTGGATTACTTTCTTTTTGTGGGTTACCCCAAATATGCAACTATGTATATATATATATATATATATATATGTACGTATGTTGGCATACACACATATTTCTCGTTATATTTTTTGTATGAATTTTGAAGGAAAAAAATGATTTTGTTAACCGCTGTTCGCAACCGCTCGAACAAAATTCCATATTTTGCAATTTGGTTGAATATGACTTAAAATATATGTAATCATGCCAAATAGCATCAAATTAGATAAATTTTCGAAGAAGAATATGTGTAACGCGTAACTCAAAGGATAGGTGTAAATTTTCATAGACACTGAGCGTTATACAATTAAAATGTACATATATATATATATATATATATATACATATATATAATAGATTTCTATTTATTTTTCTTGTATCAAAGGAGTGATTAAAGATGTACAGTATGTCTCTGTGTCTATGCTTTCAACTTAACACTCTGCTCCCAAATGTCATTGCGAATGTGAATAAGTGAATTTTTAATTACATCGAAATGTACGATAGTCATTTATATGTATGCTTTCCAATCCTGTATGCAAAACTGTATGCAATAAGATAAAGCAATTGTAGATGTCAAATGCCAGTTGTCAAAGTAATCACTAGACTAGAGAACATAGCAATAACAACAATAATATCATCAAAATAAAGTATGATTAAGTAGATTCTTAAGTTTTCTCTTTCTTCTTCTTATTTAGTTTCATAGTTTTCGCCAATGACTGCATGTACGCGCCTACGAAAGTGAGTGTCTGTGTGCTTTGCTTATTATTTTTTATACAATGCATTCATAAACGGAAATAGAAGAAAACTTAAGAATGGATGCGTATGCATGTGTGTGGGCCAGTGAGCATGGAGAACAACAAAGAGGAAGTAGTTGTCACACATTATTATGACGTCGTTGTTTCTTTCATACACGTACTTCGCGTATATTTTTTTCATTGTTTTTCTTCTTTTTTTTTTGTTCTCTCTATCGTAACTATTCTCTGACATAGTTAATGGTGCCAAGTACCACATCTTCTTCTTGTTTTCGCCCTTTTTTACTTCTTTTAATCGTGTGTGTGCTGCTTTTCTTCGTTTTTTATTTATATATATATACATATATATATATATATATATATATATATATACATACATCTTTTTTGTCATACATCAAACAACACTTTGACAATTGCTAAAAATAGTTTTTTATACAACAACAACAAAAAATAACTAAGCGAAAGGATGCTCGCTTTCGGAGATGATTAAAAGAGATAGAAATATTTTGTAAAAGAGTTATTCTTTTTTGTAAGAGAAAATAGAGAAAGAGGAAGAGAGAGAGAGAGAGAGACATAAATGTTAGAATTTTAACATTGAACGAAACTCGTTTCTCTCGGCATATTAGAGTTGCCAGAAAGACTTTTCTTTCAATTCTTATGGAATTAAATAAATTTATTAAAAATAAAATCATTAAGTAGATATACCCGCATGAGATCTAGCGGGTACGTGCTTTACAGGATTTAATTTGGATTAAGCAAAACACATTACAGATCTTTTTGATGATTTACTAACGAATTTACAAGAATTATGTCTTTTAAAATTTAAAAGAAGCGTAAATTTCCCGAAAGCAGCCGTTTTCTCCTTTCTATAAAATTTCTTTTCTAACCTTAAAAAGAAATCATATCACTTTTTACAATAGTGACGAAACTCTTTTTAGATTATAAGAGACATATTTTTGAAATTCTCTCCGTTTCATTTATTTTACAAATACAAATATTTAACATTTTAATGACATTCGAGCATATTTGCCATCTGGTAAATGATTGCTTACTTTTATGTACATGTTCGTGCGTGTGTTCGTATGTGTTTACAATTATTCTCTTATAACAATTTACGTGATAACAATCATCTGTTAAATTGATAGTTGTTGTTATTTAAAGCGAGAAACATGTGGAGACTTACCAGCTAAAATACATGCAGTGAACTGTCATGCAAATATAAGCATTTACACTTTACATTACGAACTACATGTTACTATAAATGCGACGGTAAAAGAGTATACGAGTGTGCGAACATCTCTTTGACTTTTCTTCTTTTTTTTTTGCTCTCGCAAGCTCATATTAAAAGGCAGCAACTAGTGGTCAAAGTAAAATTTCTTGATTTTTTCATTAATTTCGTACAATATGAAACATACTTTCCGGGATTAAATGTAAATGGTTAAGAAAAAGTGAGAGTTTTATTAGAATAAAAAAAAAGTACTTTTTTCTAATGATTTACAAACCTTCTACGCTATAAAATTAATAAAAAGTATTAAAAATAGCTACTAAATGAATTTAATTAAAAAAAAAGTATATAAGCATATAAATATGTAAAAAAGTAAAAGATAAAAATAGAATGAGAAAAAAACTAGTTTTCGTAAAAAAATAAATTTAATTGATTTTCAAAGGAAACGCACAAGTGGAAACTGTCAGCTGCAAACAATTTCTTGTGATAATGGTTTTTTGATATTCGAGAATTGTTCAACTTCTTTGCACACGCATGCACACGTACACACACAGGCATGTATAGCGAATAAAATCTGTCATCAGCTGCCATTAATGTTACGTTATACCATTCATCTAGAAATAGAGTATAGTTTTCTGCTGATATATTTTTCTTTAGCCTTCTTTCCTTTACTTTTTTTTAGTTCTGTGCATTTTTATGCAATTTTTGTTGCCATCCTTTAAATGTCATATGTACATACCAACCAACACATCCATTCTTAATGAAACGTATTTCTTTGCGCAAATATTTTAGTCATCCATCCATCCTCTTATATTGCTACGTACTTTTATATCACTACTGTTCTTGCGCGCGCGTGTATGCGTGTGCGTGTACTTTGTTCATCCTACACGTTTGCAAGCACATGATATATAGAATGGTTTCTCGCTGCTGTGTTTGCTCGTGCTTTTGTAGGCATTTACATATATACACCGTTTTATACATAATAGATTTTAATTTTTAAATGGCAAAAGTTGCGCTATAGAACAACAACAACAACAACAACTACAACAACAACAACGACAACAATGATAATAATTGTTAATCGAAATCGTATTCATGTATATGCTTATAGCTCTATGCACTATGGAAGATGCGTCTCCTTTTTTTGTATGCGTACATTAGTGTCTACCAAAAGTGTTTATGGTTTTATAAAACTTTTTAATATATATTTTTATTGTTTTATTATTCAAAATGTTTCTTTTTTAAAAGTTCGCCAGTTCTGTCTTGTCATCAATTTGAGTCAAGTATTTGATTAATTAATTAAGCTTTCGATTGGATTCGATTTAACCACAAATTTTGAATCTCAATCTCTAGAGGATAATGAAGTATCGCCCATGTGTTGCATGTAAGGGATTAAAAATAATTTAAATATATATAAATTGTTCCTTATGCTCGCATTCAATTTGTTTTTATGACTATCGTTAAAGGATTAACGGATTAGAGGCACAACTATGTTTGCAACACCCACTTCAGGACGCTTTAGAAACTCCATAAAGTATATTTATTCTTGATCAGTATGAAATCCTAAATCGATTTAAGCATGTCCATATGTCCCTCTGTGTTATGCATGCTCTAAACATTATCTTAGCCGCTAAAATAAAGCTATCGACTTCAATCTTGGCAGAAACATTGCAAATTCTTGCACTCATGTTGGTATTGAAAATAGGCTAAATCGGTAGAAACTGACAACATCTACGATTTCCAAAAGGAATGAAATCTTTTAAGACAAAGTCATAAATATTTGAAAGCATAGTGAATTTTTTTTTAAATTAAAACGTTTTCCTGTATAAAGACTGATCCACCTTCTATTATACTGATCGATTAAAAATTTTTTATTCAATTTATCTAAGCTATTCTGTCCGTCTGTCCTTCTCTTGTTATTTGTACTCAAAAGGCCACAGTTTTTGACTTATTTTGATGGAATTCGATATAGCGGCCCCTGTTTTGGCATAAAGACGAAAGCTGCCGCGCTAAGACCAGAGAGTAGCAGCCGATAAGTAATTTTCTTTATGAATAACGAGCCACGTTTCAAATCAATATCACCCACAAGATTTATCTATTATTCAGGTGGAAGGGAATGTTATTTTTCCACAACAAGTGTTTTCTACAAACGATTTGCTCCGATCACTTTTCAAGCATATTTTTTATTAATTACATTACGTTCTTCGAGAGAATTGTACTTAGTATGTAGCATCTGGGTTATATTACGATTAAGGGATACATTATCTGAAAGGGGGTAAGTAGTAGTGTTTACACATTTTTATCGGAAGTGGGAGGTTTTGCGACTTATTCCATTTTATGGTTATAAAATAACACGTTCGCGTTACTGTGATCTTTAATTTCTATACCTGCCAAACCAAGATCGTTCTTTCGACACGCTACCAGAAAAATAACGAAAAGTTGTAGAAAATGATGGAAATTGTTTTGATTCACATATACTGTACCAATTTTTTTTGTGTAGGGTGAAGAATTGATCAGAATTCATGCAAGCAACTATTGTTATTACGAATATGAACGAGCGACTATGTGCGGCAAAGAGATGTAGGGCATCTAATGGCCGGTCTTGCTCGGCTGTAGTGTTCTTGTTTGTTTTCGTGAAACTGTTATCGGCCTTAATAGCAAAACTTTCGACTTCGAACCCTTCAAATAGTCTCCATACGACAGTTATAGACACAGCGATATCGTTTTATCATTTTCTTATCTTTAGCTATTATCTACACGCAGGGCTTATCTGAGAGACTAATAAATACTTTTATGTATCGCTATTCGTAACCGGAGTTCGCTATCATTACTATTATTACTATCATTATTATTACGATTGTTATCATCGTACAGACGTCATGAATATTACTCAGAAATTTCAATTGTTATGTGAGTCATTTCGCATTCAAATTACAATTCAAAGGATTTTAATTGTATGTCCCATGCATACCAATACAACTTCGTTTAACAGCATTATTTTTATCGAGTTATTTTTAGGCATTTGGTATAAATTCAACGGAAATAAGAAGACATAAGAATAAAAGCATTTATGTATAGACATTCGTAATGAAAAGTGGAATGAAATAATGAGCGACATTTTTGGCATTTTATTTATTTTTATATTTTCCGTTCTTTCCATATATCGTCTATTTAGTTCATTTCAACTGCGTTTCTTTTGGCAAAGCTTGAATAATTTGAAAATCCAGAGCTTGACAATAAAGGCTATTGAACTTTTCTTATAAAATTAGCACAAAAATCTAAAATGATATTCTATACGTAGTTCATGTGTGCGGTATATGGTATCATGTATATGCTCTGTGCTTATAAATGATAAATGTGATAAGTCGCCGAAAGAAGGAAAACTTTCTAGTGCGGCCTGTAGTTAATAAACAGCCGCAATGTTTCTGTTCTAGAAATAAAAAAAGAGAAAAAAAAAAAAAAGAAAAAGGGAACACATTTTCATTACTCATATGCTGCAGGAAGTGTATGTAAGAAATTCAATTGAAACTGGGATAGGGAGACTGAAAGTCTAGACAAAAAGGGAAATATAAAAATCGCACACACGTATATATATACATATATATATATATATATATATATATTGTCATGCACTTATTTACAGAACAAAAATTCTAAAAATATATGCCCAACGAAGCCATTAATTATGGCCATGTTGTAATATTACAGCCGACAATGTTTTAGATTAGATATCAAGAATTTACGATTTATTTTTTTTCTTCTTTAGGAAGCAAAAGAACATCGTTAGCTGCAAGTGCAGATTGTCTATCCATGTATGCGTTTGCACGCTTTTGACAGAAATAACTTTTTCGGAAATATATCCGTTTTGAACAAAGAATTGAGCTATCGCTGAGCACTGAACCCATAGGATGTCAAAATTGAAATCCGCTGGGATGAGAAGTAAGAAAACTCAGGGCATCTTGGGGGATGAATTTAAAATATTCAGCACTTTTTCACTAATCCCTAATCTTCTTATTCATTATTCCTAGCAACTTTTAAATCGATTTCTGTTACAAGGAAGTAAGGTTGACGAAGAAGGAACAGTAAAAGTTTTCTTCTGGTTCTTTTTCGGTGCTATTAGAGTTTTTCATTCCTTTGCAAAAATTTTTAAGAAGAATTGTTTTTTATTTTTGTATTTAATCTGTGAAATTAAATTGAAGAAGTTTTATTTTTTTATTCCAACATATTCGATTTCAATTAAATTAACAAAAGGCAATCAGAAAGGGGAAAGAACGAACAGATAAATAGAGGGATAAATAAATATATGAATAGTTTCGCCGACATGCAAGTGGACACACAATTGTTTATCCACATGGGTTAAGGAATTAACAGATAGACAGACGGACGGATGAACAAAGAGGTGAGTGCTAGGGATAAGTGCATCGTACGAATGCAAGGATGGAATGCAACAGATAGATACTTGTGCTAGTCGACAGACGGACGGATCTAACTCGATAACATACCAAGTAATGTTGAGAATGTTCGTGCAAATAAAAGGCCTTCAGAGATAATAAAAAAGACAAGGAAAATTTGACTGTTAGCGAATACCACTCAATTTACTTTCCCCAGCAGAGTAAGCATCAGTGTTCCGTATCGTAAGAATCTTATTAGAGCATAAATAATACAAACTTTATGCCTAAAATTAGTGATAAGTGGTGACTAAAGCTTTTTTGCTGCTTAACTCCTTCTTTTAATAGATTTGTAAGGGAAGGCATCGAAAAAGGGATACAAGCTCTATCACTAAAGTACACGCTTTTGTGATAAAGATAAGCTTTTATTTTCTTTGATTGATAAATCATGATAAACGCGGTATATTTACTGACGTCAATAGGCGAAAAAACTTTTATGTAACATAGTTAACGGCTGCTACAGCAATTCATTCAATATTTTTTTTTCTTTTTCTTTAAACTACACATATAACATGGGTAGATATGTGCATTTAGTGACAATAGTTTGTTCCTCGATATTTCGGTTCAGTTTTCTGCTTCGTTAGCCCGAGTACATAACGTTTTTCTTTTTTCCGCAGATGCAGCGAGTGCAGTTTATATGTACGCATATGCATAAGCGCAAATTTATGTATTTACTTGTATATATTTTTATAGATATATGTATTGTTTGTAATCTTAACTTCTTTACCTTGAATATTATCATCGAAAAATGAACTTTTCATCAATTGGAAGGGTGTGAAGATAAGGTCGAATTTAATTAGCAAAGCACCTACCTATTCGTTCCCCCTAACAGAGCTGTGTAAACATTCGAACAGGGTTCCCTTGTATATTTCAGACATAAGATATAGTTGCAGTCGGAAGCCTACTTCGTCCATATCAAAAAACCTACAATATTTTTATGGACATCTCAGGAATTAATATGAAAAACCTTTCACACAAGCTAAATAAACTCAAGTTCTACCTAGGCGGTGCATAGGTCATGCGTAGACCGTGTTTTGCCATAACCGGTTTTTGCTAACGTATCGAATTTCAACAAATTGTTAAAACAAGTTCCTGTAAGCAGATTATGAATTTGTTTGCGGCCTATGCACGGCCCATGGAATTTGAATTTGTTTAACTTGTTTGAAAGGTATTCTCACGATGTGTCGATAAAAATATTTTACGTACTGAATATATGAAGGTGCCTTGTTAGGGTGTTTACGCAGCTCTGTTAAGGGGTGTGGCAGCTACCTTTGCTAGTTAAATGCGAATTTATCTTCACATTCTTGCAATTGACGAAAGGTTCAACTTTGGATGATAATATTCAAGGTAAAGAAGTTAAGATGACAAAAAATACATACACACGCATATATATATATATACATATATACACATATATACAAGTTGCGTTCATGCATATGCGTACATATAAATTGCAGTCGCTGTAACTAAGAAAAGAAAAAAAAATACGTTATGTACTCAGGCCAACGAAGCAGAAAACTGAACCGAAATATGGGGGGAACAAACTATTGTCACTAAATACGCATAGGTACCTACGTAAATGTGCATATAACTAAAAAAGAAAGAGAAAAGACTTCCATTCACAAAATATAACACATTTTGACCTGTTTAGTAAGAAGAAAGTACTTAACATTTTTGATGAATAGTTAAAGACGACTTCCGATAACGCTCAACGTTTATAAAAATTTTAAATGAAATTAATATTAATCTACGTTATTGAAATTTTACAATTATATTTAGGCGGCATATTGAGTTTTGTTTAGTTTTAGTACATTGCCAACTTAGTTTGAATGATAACATAAAATATGAATGACTTACTGTGGAAGCATTTCAAACCAAATGAAACGTTTGAAATCAACTGCATTGCATCTATCGTTAAAGGATCAATTTTCTTATTTCCTCATTCTTTTCCTTTTCATTCCACATTCCCTCCCCACATTTGTTTGATGCAATCCGCCAACGGACACTGCGCAATACACCGAAGCATTCTTGATGGACAGATATCTGTTATCATTTTATACTATTATATACTGCACAATACTATAATACGCCGTTTCTCACTAAATAATTTTATATCGTTTTAATTTATACCATTGTATGTTATATTATATCTATGTATGATGTGTATGCCAGATGGTATATTGTACTGTATGTACATGCATACTATGATTTACTACAATACTATGTACTATACTTTGTACTTGTATACTTTGTGGTTATATACATTAATCTACTGGGCGAAAAACTACCATGCTATTGTATATTGTAAGAGGTTATACTATTTTTGTGTCTTAATCCGTATTAAACCATAAGACGTCTTTTTTTTGGGGGGGCGGGGCTTAGTGATAGCGTGTTATGCCGCAACGACAATCGCATCATTTCGGGTCGGGCTTTTATGGGTCCTTGATAGTTGCTATATAATCTTCCATCCTCTATCGTCAAATAGCATTAAGGACTCGGATGTTATCTTCGCCAGGCTATATTCCAAAGAATGCGGTACAAAAAGTAAAGAATGTGCCTCGACTTTGCGTATTTGTCAGCGTAATTGCTAGTATAATTTCGAATTGCAGAGACTTGGAAATTTATATTTAATACCACGCTCTCCAAAAAAACAAGAACAAGCATCTTACACCAAGCTAAACAAGAACAAGCATCTTATACCAAAAAATAAATTAGATAAACCGTAGCATACTTTAAGGGCTCTTAACAACAGTTTCTACAAAAAAATCATAATTCATGCAAGTGTAGATAATATCGGTTATTAGAAACTGTTATTAGTGTGGTTAATATCGGTTCGTTGAATTTATTATTGGGAAAAATCAGTTAAGGTCTTTTAAAGGTGATAGTGACATTTCACGAATTCTCTAAAAAGAACATATTATTAAAAGCAAATTTTTATATAGTGTTAAGATGCGTGTTGCCTTAGGATTAAATACCTTCAGGGCTGTAACAAGAACTTCTGGATATGTGAAATATTTTACAACCTTGCCTGAGCCGCAGGAACCGTCATTTAGCACCGCCAGCATACCAGGACCGAAGTCCTTGGAATTAAAAAAAAATTGAACAGTACGCAACTCAAATTTCTATTACACTAAGCATAAGCCAAATTTCTATTACACCAAGCATAAGCCAAATTTCTATTACACCAAGCATAAGCCAAATTTCTATTACACCAAGCATAAGCCAAATTTCTATTACACCAAGCATAA
>KK500001.1:317021-406890 GCA_000688715.1 Glossina pallidipes | reverse complement strand
TATATATATATATATATATATATATATATATATACATACATACATACATACATACATACATACATACATACATACATACATACATACACACCCACACACACACACACACACACGCGCGCGCGCGCGCGCGTGCATATATACACACATACATGCATACAAACATACATGCCTACATAAACCCATGCATACATATAAACATACATACATACACACATACATACATACATACAAACATACATATATACACACATACATACATACATACATGCATACATACATACCCACATATATACATAAAAACCTACATATGTACACACATACATCCATACACACACATGTATACAATCAACATTTAAGAGAATACCATGGAACTGTATTAGGCACATTAGATTGTATAATATAAACAAAAAAAGAATAAAAATAATAATAATAATAATTAAACAGAAAATACGTCCGATACCTAACTATTAGCCAAGGGTCACTATATTATTGTAATCACCTCATATATCCCATAACTGTAAATAGGCAAAGCTAGTTAAGTATTCACTAAACTGCATGAAATATACCTAACGGTTAACATAGAATAAGTAGAACGTAAACATATATCCCATAACTTTAAATAAGCAAAGCAAGCAAGTAGATAAGTAGCATGCCTAAGCATAACATGTAGTTATAAAGGCAAACAAACAGGTTCGATCAGACAAGCGTGATCGAACCCAAACCAACACGTATAAGAATAGTCATACAAGAATAACATTGTATAACAGGATAGTTTGGTGGCCAGCACTATAAAAGACCGTGTCACAATACGCTCAGTTTTTTATTGTTTCATAGCCGCCGTCGAGGTAAGTAAAGCACCGACTATACTACAAGCTGACTTTAACTACTAGGGTTTTTTGTTTAACTTTACGGATAGGGGATGTGGTGGTTTAGCTTAATTGCCATCTCTGAATGACTAAACGGATAGGGGATGTGCTGGTTCAATTTAACCGCCATCCCTGAAGGACTGGTGAACACGTTTTTTTTTACCTTTTTTTTTGAGGATCAGTTAGGAAGGGACCCGCGGCTGCTATGACACACGTGAAATAATTCGTCTCTTTGCAGTAACCCGCGAAATCGGAATTAAAAACGGAGCAAGCGTGTGCGAAGAAAAAGAAAAAAACCTCGGGCCACCCAGCTGGTTTTTTTTCCGCCTACCGCTCTAAAATAAAATAAGAAAAACCATTTATAATCCCCCACAAAATTAAATAGAATAAATAAAAGAATTAAAATAGAGTACGAACAACCCGTCCAACCAACGTCCAACCAATAATAAATTGTCTTGGAACGGACCCTGGAGTGGCTGAGTTATATCCTGCCCCAGATAACCCCGTTACACTATTTTTGCAGCGACTTGCTCTTCCTTTTTATTATTCAGTTGTTACCGTTACCGTTGCCTGGAGTCTGAAACTCGACTGACCAAACTAATTTTCCCTACTCTACTCTTAACCTATACTTAAACTATTCTTATTCTATTCCTATTCTATGTTAAACTATTCCTATTCTATTCCTATTTTATTTTAATCTATTCTTAACCTATGTTATTTCCTACTTTACCTTAACTTAGCACTCTCTTCCTCTCTCCAGAGACGGAGAATCCGTGAGCCCAAAACGAGGAACGACTTTGGGTCCTCACAATACATAGTATATAATACACATTGTTGGCGACATTTTTATCCGTCATGTTTGTAGTTGAGTTACATAAATTTTCAATCGCAAACAAGGAAATGTCTGTTCAATTACAACTTGTTACTCTCCAAGCACTTTGACAATATCTTGACTTTATTTTCTTTTTCCTTTCAAATTCTGAGCTATTTTTTTAAACCATTCCATATTTTAAATTATTATTATTAATTATATTATTTCTTTCAATTTCAATTCTTTCAAATTTTTCTGATTTCCCTTTCTTTTTTTCTCTTCCAAAAACTTTTTATCTCCTTTTTGACCGCTTGGCCGATCTTGTTATCCCGAATTTAATTGCATTTCCATTTTGTCTTTCCCCCTTATTCTCCTCTAAACGTCGTGTTGTCTCTCTAACAAATGTTACACACAAGTTTTGTTTAAAATAACAAGCGGTATATCTTTAATGATATCATTTTTGTTGTTTGTAATCGACGAAGCTAAGATATCAATTTTAACAGTGTATTTATATGGGCTGGATATCGGACTCCATTTGGAATATGTCTCTTTCGAACCATCAAGAAGCAATTTAGTCAACTATGCAGTTTAAACTTGTTGGGCTTGTTGCAAACGGGACATTCTCTATTCTATGTCAAGTGGATGACAATGCGCTTGTTTTCAAATATATTATTGCATGGAGTATGAACTTATTTCTCAATAGGTTGGAAGCTCTGCAAGCACGCGGTACACTGGCTCAAGCAAGTATTGGCCAAAAAAAATAAATGGGGTAAATTGTATATCTGGGTTAACGACGGGAAGATGAAGTGCCAAAAAAGGAATCAAAATTCAAAATTGTTTGAGCCACATCATCTCGTATTTTGCAGCAAAAGAGACTTTGTAGTCTTGTTGGTAGAACGACCTTGTTTCAATTTTATGTAATCCTAACTATTACGCGATTCAATTGTTATTATTTGTTGATTAATTATCGATTAATAATAAACTGAAATATAAACCTAAAATTAAAACTTAATGATGCAGCTGAAAGTCAGCCTTGTATTCAGCTGTGTTTACCAAACAGCAGCGAAAACTAAATTTTTTTTGTTTTGCTGCGTAGAGAAAAGTCAAACAATTGCAAGAGAGATTTCTAAGAAAAACAAGAATTCTTTATCCGTCTTATGCATGGGTTCTGTGTTTAACAACAAAAAAATGTTCATAGCTCGTCAAGGAACAGAATCTTTTGTGAACAAACTCGTAAAATTATATTTTAACAAGAAGAAATAAAATGACAGTCGTTGTTGTTTGTGATAGATAGATATTTGTCCTTTTGCTAATCTAATCTAACAAAGTTTAATGAGAGAAATCAATTGATTTGTAAATGAATTAAAATTAAAAATTTAACATGTTTACAATTTTGCTGGTGACTTTTTGTTTTTGGTGTCTCTATGAACTCCTTCCTTCTCATTCCCCACAAATACTCACTGTAACTTTGCGTTATATTTTTCAAAATTCACTTAGATTATGTCATTATATGCGTATATCTGTAAACGCGAAATAAATTCTGAAGTCAACACCAGCAAGAATTTTTTAATAATGGTCATTGCCATTAAAAAGCAACCAATACGATCATCATTACTGGAAATAATGAAAAACGACCTCACATTGTGTGTTACGCTATCATGCAAAATAAACCGTTTTTCTAATAATACTTTGATATCGAAGAAAATATAAGAGGTGCTTATACTTTCTCAAATGAAATAATGGTGTCGTACGCGAAGTCTGCTGTGGAATTAAATGCAAATGCCCTTTTAAACAAAATCAGCATCCAAACCGTAACAACTTGTGTTCTTACACGGAATAGTAGTACTATCAATATATTCATATATACATTCATAGAACTCTCTGCTGCAAATTATAATTATTTCCCGTTAAACTCTTACCTTAGTTTCTTCGTGCTTTTTGTAATAGATGCGCTGATAAAAGAGATATACTTGTTTTATTTGATTAGCTTTCGATTAAATCATATGTTATACTGTATCGTAAACGCTTTCAAAATATTTTTCATGGAAATCGAAATCGAAATTATTGGTAGCAGCAGCATAAAAAATATATATAAAATATATAAAAATAATTATTTTATTTAAAACCCCAAGTACCGGTTGAAATCTTGGTCTACGTCCTGCTTGTGCCGTGGTAGATGCTTCAGGACAGGTTCTTCTCAATCACATATTTCATGAAAGTACTTCAACTTTCACAGCCGAAGCCAGAGCTATTTTTCACGCTGCGAACCTTGCCCATAAAAACAAACTTAAAACCGTCATTGTTACTGACAGTTTGTCTGTATTACAAGCTGTACGGAATCCTTCGACTTCGACATGGAGCACTATTAACAAATTAAGGAATATAATTACAACACCCGGCGGAAAAATTAAAATGTTATGGGTTCCTAGTCATATCGGTTTATTGGGAAATGAGCAGGCTGATCGAGCGGCAAAGTATGCTGCTTCTGCACCTCTAATTATGGATGATGTCATGGAAAAGTTGGATCTTCAAAGATACATTGGAGGAAAAGTTAAAGAGAAAATTACAGAAGGAAATCTACGATACCATCATCAACACTACTCTTCTATTAATTCTCAATTAATTCCACCTTTATATCCAACAAATGTCGAGAAAATCAAGATCCAAACATTTTCGAGAATTCGCCTCGGGCATACAATTGCAACTCACCAATGGATCTTGAAGAAGTCTTCCTCCCCAATCTGCAGTTGTGGACAAATTCTTACTATAAAGCACATTCTCTGCGACTGCCCTAACCTTTCCTTGGCTAGAAGTATTGCATTTAAAGCGATTAACCCTTTGGACTTTCTAAAATCAGCTTCAGAACAGAATATTAATTCAATATATTACTTTATTAAAACTACTAGGCTCAATATCTAATGTAATTTTATAAATTAGAGCCGATAGCCTGTGTTGCTAGTGCTCAATGTGTTTTTTGTTTAGTCTAAGAATTTACTTCATTAGTCTAAAATTATAATAATAATAATAATAATAATATTTAAAAAATCTTTTTGTAAAATTTTAGCTTCTTTCGGTTTGGTAGAAGATAGTGCTATATTTTTGGCCTCAAGCATGCTATATAGTATGATAGTTCTTTGGATAAACTGGGGGAAAGAATGGATTCCTCGGCATATTTACGGCCATATTTGTGGGCTTTGTGTTTGGGATGATAGTTTGCGTTACAGATATACCAAGCTTTGGTTTTCAACTGGCACGAATATTTATTTTGCCCAGATGTTTTTTGTGTGCAACACGTGGTCTTGGCTACAAAAAAATATACAGGTCGTAGCGTTTGCAGAAACAAAAGTAGATGTATTTTGTTGGAAGCTCAATTACGTAGTAACGGTGAAAAGATATATAGATATATGTATAAAAATTTGAGATAATGAATATGACGAAACTTCTTGAGCCTGATGTTTCTTTTCTCCACTATGCATGCAATGATAAATTTCCAATTCTTGTTTGCTTATACATGTTTTAGGACACTGTACAAATCGAAATGTACGACTCAGATGGCGCTTAAAATGATGTTTTAACAGTATAATGTTTTATGAGAACGGTGGCTATATTTCACATTTGAAAGGGCGCGCGTCCGTCATCGTGTAAATTACATCTTGAATGTTTGCTATGTCTATTGAACGAGTAAATGGTGTAACACGATAGATGACAAACTTTGCATTTGAAATGTGCAGACGTTTCTGTGGCCATAGTTATTGTTTAAGGCGATCATCATTGATTTCATTGCAATTTCCACTGTTCCTATGGTGTGTTGGTAGCGATGCTTTGCTCATCATGGATATTTTTTATTATTAGGTATAATGGTTCTTTATTTATTTATTTATTTATTTTAATTTTACCTATACATGAAACTCAACTAAACAAATAACAGTCGAGTTCAATTGACTCTTAAAGCAAAACTTATATTAATAAATATTAAAACCTAATATAAGTATATATATATAAGTACAATAAAACAAATAAGAAGGAAAAAAAGCATGTACACAACTGGCATAGAGCCACACTTACAACCGGTACAGGACTAAATTGCAAATGAACCCCTAAGCCATCGCAAACATGCACAAGCTTGGCAACCAATAATAGTTAACATCAACAAATTTTCGAATCATAATGATTTTTTAGGGTTAAAAGCAATGTGCGTTTAATGGACTTTAAAGAGTCCGATAGTGAGAATAAGTGGTAGACGTCATTTAGATTCTTGTAAACAACTCTGAGCGGGTTAAATAGCTCATAATTATATTTACACTGACTAAGCTTAACCAAGATAAAGTGCCTAGAGAATCGTTTAGGGACATTGAAACTTATTTCTCCAAGTAATGACGGCCAGTCAAAAGCAGCATTTATTACTTTGATTATGAAGGAAACGCCTAGATCAAATTTACGTTTCTCAAGAGACGGTAAGGACAACAGAAGAAACCTGTTTTCATAGGGGGGAAGAGATCCCAACCCAAATTCCTAAGGGCAAACAGCAAGAATTGCTTTTGAAGAGATTCAATTGAATCTACATAGCATGAAGGAGACCACTCAACAGAGGCATACTCGAGTATTGATCTAACCAACCACATGTACAGCCTTTTCGTAATGTAAGGGATCCTCAAGCTCTTTGGACCACCTCTTTATAAAACCAAGCGCGGACCTAGCTTTGCTTAACGAGAGCCCAATATGCAAGTTAAAACGTACCCTATGGTCAAATAGAACGCCTAAATCTGTGAACGAATCGACGTCCTCCAACCTGTGCGAATCTATGAAATACTGAGTAATGAAGGACTTTCTTCTTGAGACAGAAAGCTTCTTACATTTATTTAGATTTAGTTTCAGAAGATTCAAAGAGCACTATGCAACCAAATTATTCGGGTCAGTTTGAAGCTGATGTGATTGCGATTCTAGGGAAAAAGAAGAGAACAGTTTCACATCATCAGCATAGATTAAGATCTGGCTGGATTTAATCACCGAAGGCAAGTCGTTAATGTATAGATTAAATAAAATGGGTCGTAAGTGGTTCCGTTGAGGTACGCCAGACGTCACGGGGAATTCATCCAAGGTGATGAAATTCAACAAAAGCCTAAAGAATCTATTGTACAAATAAGAGCTTATCTATTTCACTAAATAGATAGGGAAGCCAGAGCTTTAAAGATAAGCAAGTGATGGTTAACTAAATCAAACGCTGTAATCTCGTCAAATTAACAAATTAAATTACATCTTCATAGCTTAATATCGGCCTTATGACACTTTAAGACAATTAATTACTTTACAATTTTCTTAGTAGAAAATGATAAATATGCGAAAGCTTGGGAAAATAATTCTGAGCACAGCATAGAAAGTTAAGAATTATATTCAGAATGCGTTGGTCAAAGCGTCAATTTGGCAATGCAGTCGGCAACTTACTAAAATGAAATTTGTCTCTGCAGCTGCTAGGTTTGTCTGTGCGAAATGCTGGAAATGCTATCCAAACATTTTGAAAAGCCGATGCTGCATATTTCTTTTCTTTGTCATGCTATCTAAACGCGATCTAAAAATCCGTTATTTGCAGATCCTTTGTCACGAAACAAAAAGAACATGTATGTGTGCAAAGTGCAGAGCAGAGTTGCTTGTAATAAATGAGAAAAATATGAGAAATATGTAAGAAAAAATGGCAACGTCAGATAATAAATTCTGGCTTCTCTGTTAAAAAAGATAATAAATTCTCGCTAAAGTGTTAAGAACTTGCTAACCTGTTAAAAAAGATAATACATTCTCGCTAAACTGTTAACAATTTGCTAACCTGTTCTTGCTTAACTTGCCAAACATGTTTTTTCAACGTCACAAGCAATTGCAAAATACCAGTGAAGTATCAAGAAACGCGATAATGTTCACAAACCAAGAATGCAAGGGCCTTGTGGTTTTTATTGTTGTAACGTTATGAATGTCACGAATAGCAAGGCCTTTGTGGTTTTTGCCATACGTGAAATACCTGTTGTTAATGAGTTTGTTCACTTATTATGCAACAAAAGTGGACATTGCCAAAGCATAACACAACAAACCGAACCTAGAATTTTTCAAAATCTGATGGTAACGAAAATTGGAAAAAAACGCAATCGCCACAGTTATATGCGATGTTAGGCTTTGCAGAGAGTTCACCAAACACCTGACCGCGCCTCCTCCCAGAATGCGTATGAATCGGTATCTGGGGTACTCACATTTTTCAGGTAATATCTAAGGGAGTCACGACCCGTGTAGAAGCTAAATACGAAACGCATTTCGCTGCTTGGTACGCCACGGAATTGTTCAAGGCCTTGCGGGCCCGCCCGCTAGCCAGACACATTATTTCGAAATGTCACTATCTGAATAATTATATTAAGGGAAGGGAAGGAATGATTGGACACAGCCGACTATGAAACTTTTTAAAGAATCTTTCTTAAAGGTTTTCGCTTTTAAGAAAGATTCTCTGAAAAACAAGAAAAAACAAGAAATGTGCAAAGTGCAAAGCAATAACAAGAAAAAACTGTGGGAAATCAAATACAGTGATAGTCGGCGCTTAGTTCCCTGTTATCTGATTCGTAATGCATCTGGAATTTAGCATGGTGACTATTCAGTTGGCAATCGTGTTCAGAATATTTCTATTTTCCAGCTCAATAGCCTTGTATAATATCTTATCAAAAGCTCCCCGCATGTAAATAGAGACAACTAGAGCCATTTGTTTGACTTTTATTGTGCCCTCTAAGATGTTAGTTAGCTTACGAATTTCTGTCGTAGTGATTTGCCGCTTTGATATGCAAACTGGTATTTGTGTAGCTGCTTTAATTTTAATTTTAATTAAGTTTGCGTTATAAAATTTTCAATAGTTTTCTCCACTGTTTTGAGGAGAAACGAGTAAAGGCTAATGGCTCTGAATGACCTCGGTATGTGCTCATTTGTGTCCCTTGCTTTGACTACACTAACTTGCATTTTCCTTTCTGGAGAACAAGTTAAGTTAATTTAATTTTCTTCTATTCATGATTTATCTATTGCTGATTTATTTAAACAAAAAAGAACTTATTACTGTATTAGGTTGATCATTAGGAGATGTATACGAACGAAACTAAACTGGCGTACATACTTAAGATTACACGGACATATTTTGGGAATGACTGTTGCTAGATAAACGTTAGATAAATAATGAATACAGATTTGGCGTATAACATATGAACTGTGATGTGAATTGTTCTTGTTATTGTAGTGAACTAAAAACGAATTATCAATTTTAACTTTATCAACTTTACCATTCGCGGAACCTGCAAATTAGATATTGCGACAATCACAAAGTAACTGAGAATGTTGGGAGGGTAGATTTTAGAAATTGTAGATTGAAAGACCTTAGCCGGATGGTTGTTCCCTTCTTGTTTTTTCTTATTTGAGCGCCTCTTATATAGTGAAAGTAATGCTAACAATAATGCTAATTTAGAATTAAGGTAATAATAAAATGAAAATAATATAATATGAATTAGATCATCAATAAATGCTTACACCGGTGTTATTAAAATTAAGTTATTAATAAAATTAAAATAATATTTGAATGCATACAATGAATTATGGTTGAGCGATAATACTACATTATATGCACGTGCATATAGATTAGAATAATAGTTTTGAATTTTTTTTTTTTTTTGTGATACAAAGTTACCTAAACCATGAAATCATGAATACATCAAAAAAAATCAAATAACACCTCAAAAAAATCGGTGTCCAATGAAAAGCACGCCAGGAGATTTATTTCAAATTCTGACAAAAAAAATGTAGAAGAACTTAAGCAAAAGCAAAGAATATATTTATGGTTCCTGAATCCTTCCACCTGTCAATTTTCATAATATTGCATTAAAGAAGTGGCCGTTGAGCATGTGCCACAATTGTAACTGTTATCTATAGACTAATGCAAAACCTAAAACAACGGTCCAAATTTCAAAATTGCGGTATAATTCAGTCTGCAAATTTGTTTTGTAGAACAGTTTTTGTTGTTAATCATTGTTATGTGTTTAAATGAGCATATTGTCTCTTTGATTCCTTTTTAAATTTATTTCTACTGGCTATTTGTAATCTCTCCTTCCCTAGTTTATCACAGACTCAACTTGACACTGTTTTACATTATTTGCAAAGTTTATTATGACAATAAAGCCTCTTCAACATTTAAGTTAGAAACAACCACTCTAGCGCACATGATTACGCTGACAAAGTCATTGTCATCATCATAGAAAAATGTCTCAATTAAAATTTGATCATGGAGAGCGAAGAGCGATAAATAAGCAACGTCGCTTGGATCGCTTTTGCTGATTCAGCACTACCCAAAAGAAATAACAATAAGAAGAACGACGTGTGAATGTAGAAGAACAAATGGTGAAAGTTAGTCGTAAGATTATCGCCAAATAAACAAGCACATGTAACGTCCGCATGTAGCGAAGTCTGTCAGTCTGTTTATACTATTGTCCATACGATAGGAACATCCAAATTACATAAAATAGCGGAGCACCTTTTTTCCCATAATTCTACTCTTTTGCCAGTAGAACATACTTTTTGCCAGGTAAAAACGCAACAAGAAACAATAGCAAAAGTCAGGCTGCTTCGTACAAACAACGGCTCTTTTGACTGATTTTAATGTTGTTAAACACAACTTACTCTAAAACGACATTTCGTTTTGTTGGGTTTCTAAAAATAAACGCAGAGCTAAGAATTGCAGCTATTCTGCAATTCAGCAAACTTTTATTTTCTTCTGAAAAATATATATATGGACAAGCATTCTCATAGCATTGATATTGTGTGTTGGAAAATATTATAAATAAATAAAACATATAAATCTAAATAAAATAAATAAATAAAGTCGCTGTGACATACATACAAATGACAACATATGATTGTGTATGTAAGCGTGCATTTTGTCTATTTGGTGATATGTAACACGCGCGAGGATTATATTCCTTGTTCTGTTACTCAAACGCTATGTGGCTATATCAAAAATAAAAGATTTCGTTATAAGCGCAAAAAAAATAATAATTATAATGAGTTAAGATATAATAATAATTATAAGAGTCATGTGAATAGTGCCATAAAACTCAAATACCTAAAACACAATTACATATATTACAAATATAAAACAATTACAAACGTTAAAACATTAAACATAGTGGACTAAGCATATGCGTGTATCACAAACAATTATATATTATATACACACTATAATGAAAACAACACATATGATACAAGCGACCAAGTGTTGTAATTCCCAAAAAGGGACTACACACACATACTTATACAAAATTGAAAAGTTCACTTTCTTGTACATATTACGTCTAAATCCCAATTACAAACAACAAAAAAAAACGATTGAACTGTATTACAAAGGTTAACACATAAGACAATTCATCGTCTCTAAACACATATATGTACAGGCGCATCAAGCGAAACAACACTCTGTACTATAAACAAAAACATCAGCTACATATCTTTGCAACACATGTAACATTTGACTTTTCGATTGAAACATTGGGTACAAATGCAATCCTGTAGCATTGTAAATGAACAGATCTCTCACAAAGAAGAAGACAAGTTTGTTTGAGTGGAGTGAAGAAGAAATGTAGTGTTCTGTCCGGTAAAAGAAATTTGAATAATTTAATTTATGTTTTAGTAAAAAGGAAATGTATAGAATAAAAATTCATAAAATTCTTATATTATACTAAAAATTGGCGGCCACAATTTTTTTCTCCGGTTTTATACTAGCTATTATACGAAGAACATAATTGTATAACGTGAATAAGTTTCAAGGCTAAGTTTAAAAATTTTCCAAAAGACAATACTTGTTAAGCATTAACAAATCTAACGGAGGACGAAGAGTCACTTTGAGCAAGGGACAATGCTTAAATTCGGAGACCTGAATAAATTTCTTTTTTTGTGTTTCAAGCTATAAATGACTGTAAAAGAGGTTTCTAGATAAAAGAAAAATGAGAAACATACGGCACACATTTAAATTTAACACGAGTCGATGGTGAAGAAAGGCACATTGTATGATTTATATAATTACCCACAACAACTAAAATTAATAAAATCTCCAAAAGTTAAATGTATAAATTTCAGTTTGGCAACTCTGCGCGCGCGTCTTTTTTTTACTTTGTGCGAAGAAATTTTGTAATTTTTTTTCTTGACTTAATGGTTTATAACTTTATACGCTATTTATATTTATTGAAAAAATAATTTAATTATAAAGTATTAAAATTGTGTGATGTTGTATAAGTAGAAGCTGGGTTAGTGCTTTTTACTTCCTGACTAAGCTCGGCTACACTCACATTTTATTTCGTTTTCTTTTTCTTCCTTTTGTTTTCTATATATATTTATTATAGCAACAACAAATTTCAAGGAATAGTTTAAACCTGTCCGCGAGTCTCGTTGCCCGTTAGTACCCTTCTTCCGTCCGTTAGTCAGTCCACATGGTCACTTTCCTATGCTCACACGCACACACACATATACCCCGTGTTCACGGAACCTGTAAGATGCTTAGTTTTTTTGTAACATCCTAATACCTTAAATTTATTTTCTTACAACTCTTTCCGCCAAGAGTGTCCACAATTCACAAGAAGGAGATTACAGCGATGACAGTGATGGTGACACAACGGGAGCGACACATCGAAGATGATTGCTTAATAGGAGCGTATGAAGATGGTCACCACCAATTGAGATTATGAAGAACAATACATTTTTTTCAATTTTGCTTAGCATTCCATTATAAAGGCAATCATTAAAAAAAACGGGTTCATAAATTTTAAGTACGTAAATACAAGGAAATGGCTTTTACAATTATATATTGTTACGAAAATCCCAAAACCAACTAATTGATTTTTCCCAAGTAGTAAATTCCACGGTGCATATTCCCGGCGCGCCATGCAGCTGCCGGCCGGCGAAAAAGATTAGCAGAAAAACAGACCGGGAAAAACCTAGGTGCACATGCGCGGCTCTTCATACAGCTGCCGGCCGAGGAAAACGATTAGCAGAAAAGCACGTTAACGGATTAAAAATGAAGCTATGAAGTTAGGTAATAGTAACATGCTTGTAAAAATGTATACAAGTAGACTATTTGCGGAAGACAGTTAGTCGCACGAGAACATTTAAGTCGAAAAAGAATACTAAAGTTGAAGAAGTCGAGAGTATTGCCAAAGTAAAATGTAAATAATCCTAGCCTTAAAGAAAAGATTGTAAATAAAGAAACTTGGAATTAAAAGAATTTTGAAGTGCACTTCTCTTGAAAATAATATCCACGATTTAGTGATACGGACCGTATCATAGAAAAGCGGAAATTTGTAGCAATATGTGTGCGATGTTTAACCCAATTAAGTTCACATATCGAACACAACGACAAGGTGTAAAATGTACTTTCTTCAAAATGAGTTTATCGTTTCAATTACTTTAAAATTTTTTTTTCTTCTTGTCCTACAATTCTGTACAATTTAACCCACGATTTATTTGCATTACTTCTGCTTTTCAAGGGCGAACTGTGGTCTTCCGTACACTCAATACATATATACTATGTATATGTGTTTATTAATAGCGTTTATTAGGTTTATTATTGAGTTACTTTTAGATTTAATGCAATTTATTGCATACGTATGTATATATATATGGGTAAATATTTATATAACTTAAGTATATTTGATTAGTTGAACATTTTTTACAATTGCACTGGTTTCATTTATCCGTAATAATCAAGAATAGAAGAATTATTATCAACTGTTTATCGCACTGCTGCCTTTTTCGATCTTCTTTTTTATTTTTTTCTCAAACTAGCACCAAACTTGCGGAAAACTATCCTTATGCTATGCAGACGTACTTTGGACACTGTTATCTTTTCATAATTCTTTCTCTCTTCATAACGGTACTATGCGAGCTGAGAATTATGAAAAGAAACTTTACTTAGCGGAACTCCGTTATTATGGATACGCTACTGTTTTAGGATGGAATAGGGACAAAGCCGACCGACGAAACCCCTCCTACCCTATGTACGCGGACGTTACAAGTGTTTAAATTAAAGTGAATTGTATTGATATTTGCAATCAGCACTTGGTACTCTCTGTAATAAGTCTCTTTCTTGTTGTTTTTTTTTTTTGCTTGTTTGAAGTTTTTCTCTTGGCTTGCTCTTTATTTATTGTATCTTTAGTAGTGCGAAGTTTGTGTCTAATTTGAAAGATAATTTTTATGTGTGAGACAAACTTTTTTGGTTTTTTTCACAATTTCTCTCTCTTCCCTCTTCAATTTTTATTTTTGGCATGTAGTGTTTTATTTCATCATGCCGAACAAAAATGGGCCCTGAATCTGAACGGTTCACTAGCTGTTGGCTTTTTGTACGCTTTTGTCATGCGAAGTGTGCAGGCATCAATGGCCGAGTTCAGATCCATTACTTGACCTTCGGATGGTTTACGTTGGTCATGTCATGACTGTAGGAAGCGAGATATTGACTTTTATAAGCTATTCACTGAGACAAAGATTGGGTTTTTTGAACTCAGCAAAACTCTTGTTACTTTTTGTGCATTTTCACTGTGTAAGCATTTTCAAATTGCCACCATCTCAACCTAGAACTATCTCGTCCCGGCTGAATATGTGGAAATTTTACTAAACAAACCATTGCGGCCAATTGAATTCTTAATTAAGGAATTCATTCTTCGGGATCGACTCCGTAATACTAATTCGTTGGCCTTTTACCCTCAAAAAAGTAAATGTTTTTCAGACCCAGTAATTTTCATTTACTGATATACTAGGAGTGTAAACTCAAAAATTTGCTCTACTTTCTTAAATTTAGTGAGCACGGAATTTTCCTGTTTGGCCTTCACTGAAACTTGGTAAACTTGGTACTTTCGTTACAGCTTTTTCGCAATTCTTTCCAATTTTTCAGAAAAGATCGATTGGATCGCACTGGTCTTAATTGCCATATCTGCCGCAGTCCCGTCCTATTCAATTGAATTTCCTAGTTCTCCCGACGTTGAATTTATTGCAATTCGGACGAAAATTGACAATAAACAGTTATACGTAACTTGCTCCTACATTCCACCAAATGGGGATACCTCCATTTGTAAGAAAGTTGCTGCCTTCATTTGTGACGTGGGCGAAATGTCTAAACCTATTGATATAATCATAGGGTTGGGGGACTACAATTTACCACGAGCCATTTGGTTTTATAATGATAATTCTTGCTGTGTGGTCCTCACTTCTGCTCTGATAGAGCAATCGTGTTTTTCAATAAATTATTTGGTCGTAATTTACTTCAGCAGAACCGTACTCCTAATTGTAATGCCAGACTGCTAGATCTTTGCTTTGCCAACTTTCCGCTGCGCACATTTTAGTTTACCTGAGGATCCGTATCATTCATCAATTTGCATTCCCTTTTATCATAGGGATGACGGTCTCTTGATCTACTCTAACGTACCAAGTCCAACTTCTTCCAACAAATATGATGATTTTAACAAAACCAATATTTTATTGCGTAAATCTAATCTTTCATGCATTATGCTTGATTTCTCTGCTAGAAACATTGGAACTTGTGTTCGTTCCGTAATGTATTAAACCTAGCTATTTATACATTCTGTTCTATCAAGCATACTCGCCCTAGAAGCAGATGCATGCCATGGTTTAACAAGAGTGTTAAATATTACAAAAAATAGGAAAAACTGCTTAGCACTATTATGCCTATTCTGCTGCAAGGCATAGATTTAATTACCTCAACCACCAATATTATGGCAGATATCTTCAGTTAATAAAATCTTCACTGCTTTTTGATCCTAACTATTTTTATAAGTTTGTCAACTCCAAAAGAAAAATCTTCATATATCCCTCGTAGTTTTATTTCAATGGTCCTTAGTCCCTTCATGATATTGAAGCCTCGAAGCTCTTTGCTGAATACTTCCGACGAAATTTTTCAGCGGCTAATTTCTATTCAACTGTCAAATATCCGTAACCGATATTTAGCTCGGTTTTGATTCCTAACTTAGTCAGTTCAGAAAACTATGCTTTAGATGGTTTAAGGTCTCTAAAGTATAGATTTGTCTCTGGTTTTAATGGAATTCCATCATGTATACTTAAAACATGCTCTGTTGAGCTTTGTGGCGTTATTGCAATGATTTTTAATTGGTCTTTGGAGTGTGTTGGAAAAGTAGTTTCCTTATTCCAATTCACATATGTAGAAATAGACATCAAGTAGCAAACTAAAGAGGCATCGTCAAGTTGAGTGTCCTACCTAAATTGTTCACCATCTAGGTTTTGCTACTAAATCTTATATTTCTCCATTTCAGCGTGGTTTTCGGAAAGGAAGATCTGTTGTCACGAATCTCACGAGCTTACTTGCTATGTTTTCAAGGTTTTTTCTAGTGGCTCTCGCACGGATGTCGTGTATACTTTACGCTTCTGGCTTCCCTTTCTAGTTAGTGAAATGGGTAACCTCTTATCTTCATAACAGACCATTCAGTGTTCCGTTTAATTACATCACTTCGGATGAATTTCCCGTGACGTATGGAGTCCCTCAAGGCAGCCATTTAGGAGCCCTTTTATTTAATTTATACATTAGTGATCTCTCCATGCAGATTAAATCCATGCAGATCTTAACGTGCGCTGACGATGTTAAACTGTTTACAGCCTTCTCCTTGGAATCGCAGTCGTGTCAAGTTCACGTTGACTTAAATAACTTGATTACATGTTGCTGGTTAAATTTTACAAAGTTAAATCTAAAGAATGCAAGAAGCTTTCTTTCTTAAGAAGAAAGCCATTCAATTCTGAGTATTTCATTGATTAACACAAGTTCGAAAACGTTGAATCGTTCATCGATTTAGGGGTTCTATTCATTTATTCGATTACATTTTTATTGCATATTGAGCTCTCTTTAAGTAAAGCTAAGTCCGCGCTTGGTGTCATTGAGAGGTGGTCCAGAAAGCTGAAGGATGCTTACATTAGATAAAAGCTATACATGTGCTTAATTAGATCAATACTTGTGTTGCGTGATCTCCTTCTTAATTAAAATTAGTTAATTAAGGGTACTATCGATTCATCCACATTACTTAGTGAGATAAGCTTTAATGTCCCTAACCGCTTCTCTAGACACTTTATTAACCTGAACCAATGTAAATATGATTGTCAGCTGTTTAGCTGGTTCAGAGTTGTTTTCAGAAGCTGTCTCACTTATACTCTATATCGGATCCTTCAAAATCTATCAAAACAACTTTGGTTAATGCGCCCGATTTGGCTCTTTAAACTAACTTTTAATCTTAACATACCCTTAGGATTCGAAAATTAATTGGTGTTGTTTACTGTACCGGTTGCCAAGCTTCTGCATGTTTGCGATGGCTTAGGGGTTCACTTGTAATTTGTTTTTGTACTGGTTGTGTACATGCTTTTTTCTTCTTTTTTCTTTCTTTTTTATGTATATATGAATAATTAAAAATTTTTTTCTTTACTTCTCCTTATATACTTTATACTAGTTTTTAATGTTAATTAGTATAAGATTTACTTTTCAGAGTCGGTTGAATTCGACTGTTAACTAATTTTAGTTGAGTTTCGGGTGTAAGTAAATAAATAAATAAATAAAGACCATCCGATATTATATTGACAACCCCAAATTGCTCAACACTTATCATAGGGAAAAAAAATGATTAAACGTCAATTTAAACATGCACAGAGTTTTCTTTGATTGCAGCTGATTTTTAGACATATATGGCTTACTCACATTACGGCTTACTTACTTACGTTGTCTGACAGACTCCTTTAACAAAAATTTCCGAGCTAGACTACACTAAATCGATTAAACGAACGACTATACATAAACTTACCACTGAACGAGTCCTTCCGTTTTCCAGACCACGACGTTTGGACTATGAAATATAAAATAGCATGGAACAAGTTCAAAAATTCATTGGTTTAATTGGTACTAACATAGGTACATACTAGCATAGAGGCATACCATAGGTATGCACCTATGGTAGCAGAAACAACGAGCCCATCCCACTCAATTTTCGCTAATGCCCTTAACAATAAGAGTATAATACTTTCTTAGGACAACAATGGTATTCGAGCGCTTGAGCAAATAAAAGACTTACATTGCCATTTGATGCATCAAATATAGCTATTGCTGAAGTCATTCAGACAACTTTTGATCGCGAAATTTTGGCTATATTCGCTTGCATGTCAGACGTCTCCTTGAAGGAAGAAATTTTGCTGTTTTCACAGATCATAAACTCTCCCACGAGGATTCGAAATCAAATAAGTTACACGGTCAGACCTAAATTTGGAAGCAGTCAATGACAAACAATAGAAAGATGCAAATTTAGACGATCTGACTAAGAATAAAAGCCAAAAGTATAAATTGTTTAACATCTTCAAAATTTGGTGTGAAATAACAGGTCGTAACCCATGACCATATGCTTATTCATATTTGCGTCGTTTTTGATAAGACACCAACTTTGTGTGTTCGTCAGGCTAGGAGCTCCGAAAACGAGTCTTTGAATATGGGAAAAGTTTTAGTATCACAAAGTATATGTTTAATGGTAATTGCAAATTGGAGAAATAGATTTCTTCAACATGATTATATTCCAATAGCATGACCAAGGTGAATTTTTGCAAATATTATTATCTTGATTGAGTTATTGCACTGTGCCTTTTTATAGTCAATTTTCTTTTTGATTTTTTTTCTTGTGCATTTTCGAATCTGCATTCTTCCGTTCAAAATTTGATTGCAGTGTAGGGTGTCTCCCATACGTGGGAGCAAGGGCATAGTGTTCAATTGAGCCCAATGATTGGGAAGTTGTCTGAACACATTTGTTTTTCTTCTTTTTTTTTGTAGTAAATTTATTATTTACTGCAAATTCAAAAAGATATATCACTGCTACATTTTTTTATCATTTTCATGAGAATAGCTTCACTAAGAAAGCCTTGGTTTTTAAATATCCACTAGACACCCATCATGAACTCATGCAAAACAAAAAACAATTTCTTTGAAAATAGATTGCGATCTTAGTCCTAAAGGAACCGGATGCGATCTAAATAGATAATTGAATATATTCACGTAAAATTGGTGTTTTTTCAATTACAATTATTACAAACGCCTTATTCTTTTCTCTCCATTGCTTTACCACCTGCTTCTCGTTCTTCATTTTTGTTGGGAGCATTTTCGTCCTTGGAACGAAGCGGAGACATGGATACACCTGCTGGTAAAGCTTTCTCCAAGGCTTTAACAAAATCTTCTAAATTTCCGGCATATGCAGCAGCGACGGCGTCGGGCGTCAGTTCGAATTGGGATATCACCGGGCCCAGTTGTGCAGACTGCAAAGCATTAGAGAAAAGCGATAAAGCCTGTTGAAATTGTGGAGATGCAATAGTATCTTTAATTTGCTGTTTCTTATTTTCATCGGCGTCCTTAATTTCGGGCAGGTGCACGGATAGCAAATTAACGCGTTCCGGATCAGAAATGATATCATTGACAGCGTCCGAGCCGACTAGGCCAGTGGATAAATCAATGTTTAATGAGCGTCCGGAGCCAGCTTCGGGTGAGAGGTTGGATAAGTACGAATGGAAGGCGTTGCTGTTTGTAAAAGTGTTGGAATTTTTCTTACCCCCAATTCCAGTATTATTCGAACCGGGTCCACTTCCTCCAGTGCCCGTACTGCTGGCAACAGAGGAAATAATCTTATTATTTTTGGACTTAGAAGCGGAAGGTGTACGAGGGCTTGCATTTGTAGCATTGTCCGATGTGTGCAACGCTGCAGCACCACTAAGGACATTGTTACGACTAGATGGTGTACGAGAATTGTCTGAAGAGCGGCTGCTAACAAAGAAATTTACATTAGATTATTTTTAATTTTTTTATAATATCACAAACTTCATAGAGCCTAGTAAAGAACTGAGACCACCCATTTGCCCAACGCCGCCAAACAGTTGCATCAACTGCTGTTGCGACATATTATTTAGCATGTATTGCAAATCGCCACCGTCTTGACCGCTACGGGAGGCTGAGGGAGGATTATTAAGAAGCTCGTTAACACGGCGGCAATATTCCTCATCCTTATCAGATTTAGCTTCTTGCATCCAAAAGAACATGCGGCGAGACGATGTTTTAAATTTTAATACATACACACGACCGGTTTTGCATTGTTCGACTCGTTTATATTCAAAGTCGTCGGGGAAAACAATTAAATCGTCCTCAACCTATAGAAAAGATATACTTCTTGAACAGAATTTTTTGTTGGACTTGCAGAGCTTTACTTTTCCTGTAGTACGATCTTTCCAACAGAAGTGCATTAAACCGTCGTCACCTTGTGTCATATAAACCAATCCTTTTCGTGTATCGGGATGGACCATCTTGCCCACCAAGTTCATTCGACCGGCTCGAAATTCCACTAAGTTGGAACCGCTGTTTCCCGTGTTACTAAGTCCGCCTTGACGACCAAACATCTTTTAAATTTGTTTTTGATCCTTTTTTTATTACGAATTCCACAAACAGTAAATTTTTGATGATGAACGTTTTCTTTGACCTTTATTTTATAGTATGACTGGGCGATTTCCAATTTAGTGTTGCATTTTACATTTTTTTACAATTTTATATATGTATCTACATTAAATGCAAAACACAATGCTTGCGTTATGCGTTGTGCATGGCTCATGAATTGTCAAACTAAACTTGATCGTGTGTATTTGAAAGTAGTTGAACATTAATTTGCAGTGCGTTGGGCGCTAACATGATAATTTGGCACACTTTGCAAATTTGTGCCTACATCGTTTGTGGTAAACAAAACATAGCACATACACTGACGTGTTTATAAAACCAAAACGAAATAATATAGTTTTGTGGGTTGTGAAAAGTTACCAGAAAGACGAAAAAATTAAGTAAAATTAAAAGTTAAACTAGAGTAGACAAATTGTGAGAAAGAAAATATACTACATTTTGTTTTTTCATTATAATTGAATACTATATTCCGTTGCTTTATTACAAATGGATAGTATATTTTTATAAAAGAAAATTTATGGTTTTCATTATATTTACATTTCAGTCACTTTTTATGTAAATACACTTGATTATCATTAAATTGGTTTCTTGTTGATATAATTTTTCAAAATATCAGAAAGCTGAAAAACTTTAAATTGTTTGACGTCAATATAGCATCGCGTTTTGTATATAGGGCTACGACGATAACGCTCCCACATCACACCTGTTATCGTAATCCAAATAATTAAATCATCGCCATCAATTTGCTTTTTTACTCAACTGTTTACCTATTAACTCATTAAGGGTTGCTAATTAATTGTAAATATTATATTATTACCTGACTGAAATTGTCTTCTGCTTGCAAAAAAATCCTTTTTTCGATTTTTTCGTATTTTGCTTCAAGAACATTACATTTCAAAGAAATTTTTCATCCTTGCAATTTTGTACCTTTTCATAAGTGTTTCCGTAAATAAACGCTAACCATATGATATGCGTTAGCAACGCAAGCAAGCTGTACGTTCAAATGATTTTTCGTTATGCGTCAGTTAATGGGACTAACGCATAACGCAAGAAACATAAGCTAAGCTTCACTGTGTCTAGCCAATTACACCGCAAATTAAAAACTCTGGTAGATTTTTATCAGCAAAAAAATTTCATGCCTCTGGTAATATCCTTCGTCGTTTTTGCGAGACGTTTTTCTCGTTCATTGTCTGCAACGTACAATTTTCTTTTGTCGACAGTGTTATTAACATAGAAAAACTTGTGAATAGATTATTTCAAGATTTCGTTTAATCTCGCACCAAAATTGTGGTATTTCATTCGGGCTATCTTTTTTAATTAAAATTTAAAGCAACCTTCAAAAAATGAGTAATAAAGGGTTTGGAAAAAACTCGTGTTCAATTTGAGCTCTAGCAATATTGACTACGAAGAAATGTAAGGTAAAGATGATTTGTAATTTTTATTTTTGTACATACTGAAAAATTATACAAGCAATTGTTTTATTTTTCATTTTAAAGTCGACTTGCAAGGCCTCAATTTTTTTCATTTTTAATTTCTTGGTTACATCTACGGCTTCGTGTGGTTGAATAGAAATTGATGTGCGCCTATCCTAAGTTTAGTAAGGGAGGACAACGACAACAACAAATATCAATATAAAATTTTCGCCTGAAAGTGAAAGAGTAAAAAACAAGGAGCCGACTATTTCATGAAAACGCAGCAGTGTAGCAGCTGGAAAGAGCAAACCATCAGTGAGCAGTTTCTTTTCGTGGTCAAAATATATTTGAAGCAACAAAAGTGTTACTCGAAACAAACACACTTAAACTAAGAAAATTGGAAGGCAAAAGTGGGTAAATCGGCATCTCATATCCCTGCTATACGATTTATTTTCGTTTTATTCAGCAGAAGTTTCATTTAATTTCATTGGCGAATTTTATATCACAGTAGTCATTGACTTTTTGTTGTATGCGCGTAACCTTACTGACTGAGTGACTGCTGTGCGCAGAATAATAATTTTTTTATGTGTATTGGCTGCGCTGGTTTTTTAAAACTTAAATAATACTAATAGTGAATGACCACAGTGAGAATTACGATTTGTGTAGATCTATAAAAAATGTCATATGCTATTTTAAATAATTCTTTCGTGTATTTTGGTTTGGTTCTTTCCGTTTTTTAGCGCCTTCTTGGATAATTTGAAACGTATATGACCTATTAAATATGGAAGCGACTTGCAACAGCGAAACACCTCTTCGCGCATGCGTGTTCGATGAAGAAACTAAGCAATTACGTATGCCGAAAACATACCGCTCCACTGGGGAATCCCTAAATCATACCGTTTCTAATTTGTCGGTAGATGCCGTTGCTTTTGTACCAAGTGTATTACAACATCAGCAACAGTCGCGAATTCAAAATAACTATTCTCAGAAATTGCCACATCAAGAACAGCAACAAACATACGGCAGTAGCGGGCATTATAGTCATTCCCAGCTGCAACATCAACAACAGCAACATCATCCAGTAATTGCTTTAGGGTCTGTTCAAAATCGGCTTAGAATCAATAATCATATTAATAATGTGGCTGAACAAAGCCCTCTTTACTATCAAAATCGACACTCGCAGCAGCAAAATCATCAACATCAGCTTTCCAACCATAACAATCACAATCAACAACGGCAACATCAACAACATTACAATTATAATAAATATGATAGCAATCAAGGTTACCAACAATACAATCATAACAATCATCACCAAAATCATCATCGTCATCAACAGCAGCAGCAACAAGCAATCAATAATGAATCAGGTGCTTCACCGGAAGGTGCAAACGATATGGAAAATATAGCTCTGGACTATTTGCAGACTGTAATTCATTGTCTCAACCAGAATCCTGGTCAATTTGATGCAATTGCTACGCGTTTTCTTACCATATTCGAGGGTATGGAAAACAATACATTCGTACTGTCAAATGCTATGGAGGATATATTTAATGAATCGATCAAGAACCCCAATTTTCGTTACATGGGTGCTAAACTATATAATCTTTTGCACATGCTAAATCCTCGGAAAGATTCTCTTTTTCACACCTTGCTAAAGTGCAAGTTAGATTTTCACCAAAATGAAGTGAAAGAATATATAAAGACTAATCAGCAAAATAAAGTACGTGAGACTGCTCTCTTTCTTGCTGAACTGTATATGCAACTACGTGGTGAGGAATTCCGTATACATCTTATAGCTGAAAATATTGTATATTCGTTGAAACAGCTGCTGTCTAAAGAAAACGCGGACAATGTGCGTTGCATATGCTTAACTTTAAAGTTGGCCGGCTATGATTTGACTGCTGATTGCCCAGATGACATGAAGGAAATCATTGTTGAGTTGAATGCTATAAATAATAGGTCACCAGGTAAATATCCGTTAGCGGCTAATGTCATTTCCCTTGAGAAAAACAATTGGGGTAGGAAGATATCCGGCTCTGAATCGCCCATTGAAGGTAATAAACTTATGGAACCACCCCGATCTAGTGATGATCCTGTCTTTTATGGTCCTGACGGCAGTGTCATTACTGACGAGGAATGTGAATTTTTAACGACTAGTGCTAATGGTATTCCTGGGTCCACTGATAACGACGAAATCGATAATGATTCTGACGTTGATCTTGATCCTGAAATGGACGAAGAAACTGAGCACGCCTACAAAGAATTTATTAGACAAAGTGCCAATTCATAGGTAGTTTGATATAGACGGCCGTCTCTCATTCGCTATTTGCGTACAAGTGTGTAGAAAAATTGAGCACAGAAATTACAGTTTACTATCCAATATTCTGATTTTTTGTTTGTATTTGATTTATCTGTGTATTCGGTTAGTTCACCTATTTTCAATTAGAACCGTCGAGTGTTCGTAGTCTTTCGTTACTTGTCTAATCGCCTTTTTCACTGTCTATGTAACAAAAATCGAGTTCCTTTGTATATCCCTTTTTGTTCGTCCAGTTGTCCAAATTATTTTTCTTTTACTTTCATTTTCAGAAGAAAAAATTTTTGATTTACATATATGCGTTATATATACCTGAGATCAAAAACTTGTCCGAATTTTTTAAATTTTTTTAAAGGCCATACAACAATTACTTTCTAAAGAAGCAGGAAAGAAATATGATCAGCCAATCTGCTTGATAATTCGAAGCGTGTTCAGGGAAGCTTTTGTATTTTGACAAGCATTGTAACTTGTAAATAGCTTTGTCCGTGCATGTTTATTAGAAATAAAACAAAATGAATATCGCTGCTGCTCTAAAATTAAATATATTTTACCTTCTTGTTTTGGTAATCATGGTTATTTAATTTTTTCTTACCTTTTCATTCATCGCCTAACATTAGGATAGTTTTTAAGTTTTAGAACACAAATAAATACTCATCGATGGTTCCATAATTATTATTCAGCGCGAAGTTTTGGTTTGATATAGTAAATTGAAATGAAGTGTTATACTATTTTCAATTCAAAGGGATAGCAATGGAAAGCGAGGTAAATAAAGATATATGCGAATAAAAAAATTTATATAAACGAAGACACATAAAAAAGTAAAGCCAAAAAAAAAAAAAAAAATTTTAATAAAAATTTAGTTGTTTTCGAACATAATATTACTGATTTTAATTATGAATATTTATTAATCTTATTCCGTTGTCAAGACATTTACTTTTAGGGTTTATTGCTGTTAATTGTGTGAAATAAAAATAAATAAAGTAATTTACTCTCCTTATTACAAGTAAGCGCATATAAGAAAACCTTTTTTTAATCTTAAATCCATTATCGCATACATATAATTTTTATATAGAAGTTCATGTATTAATTATTATTTAGTTCATGTAAAAAATAACAGGGCTGTTTTCATCAGTGTCATCCATCTATATGAATTTCAACCTTCCTCCTGCTTGTCTCACTGTGGAACAGCAAATTCGAAAATATAGAAGTTCATTTATTTGATTTTTGTCCACATTTTATCAAAAGTTAACATGTACCTGGGCGTAGTGCCTAGTAGTAAGGTAGGATTCTCCCTTTAATGATGTATGTTATAATCACAATTCTCGTTACGATCTAATAAAATATATATTCTAATTGTTCAGTGTTCCAATTCGATTTTTGGATAAGAATAATTAATTTAAAGCAAATGTTGAAATGTTCTCGGCGTGATGAAGATCTTTTTAGCTTTCCAATTTTTTGTATTAGAGCTAGGCATGCAAGTCATATGCATGTGATCTTAGTAGTTTAACCGCATTGAAAAGAATAACTAAAAACCTATTTTGCTTTATAGACTAGCTTATATCTTTCTAGTCTTTGCGGTGGCGTATATTCTTAAATAAGCCATAGCAGATGAGGAAATGTGCGAACTTACTGTTTTTGATATCGGGTTTCCTATTTTATTTGCTCGGCCTAGTTTGTTAATTTAGCTTGAGTTACTTTATATGTAATATGTCTTTATGCATTTTGAAAACAAATGAGAACATTATATATGGCCACATTTCAGATCCAATATTACAGAATGTCAAATTTTCGTTTGTGATTTTAAAGCCTTTATAACGCCCACAGACAATCTACAAGGGTCCCATAGAGTATATATAAACTATTGTATCTGTAGTAAACGTTCTCATAACACGTTAGAAATTGTTTCAGTCAGGTTTGCATCAAAAATGAGCTTTACACTGGAATAATCCAAAATTAGTATAGTTAAACCTTTTTTTGTCTAAATACTCCCCGTTCGCATTATGAAATACTAATAGTTATATATTATTTTCATAAAATGGCTTTTTTTATCTATTTCCTTGTTGTTGAAATACTTCCTTTCGGATGGATGGATCTGAAAAAAAATAAAAGAAATATTCAAATAGCAGATGGTCAGACAGGTTACTTTATTCAAATTATTATAAAAAAAATGCACTTAGTTACTTAAATAATAAATCTCCTCGTCAATAAAATTGTCTCAATTACTCTTCCTTTTCTTCACTTTCAGTTTTTCAATTTTTAAAAAAATTTTGTAAAAATTTTGAAGGAAAAAATTTTTCATATGTTTTCTTTTGAATTTGCTATACCACTCTTCGATTTGTAAACACTTTCACATGTTTCCTTTTGAATTCGGTATACCTCCTTTTAAATTCGCTATACCTCCCTTTGATTTCGTTATACCTCCTTTTGAATTCGCTATACCTCCCTTTGATTAAAAAAAGAATTAATTTAAAAAATCAAAAAATTGAGCACAGAAATTACACTTTGATTAAAAAAAGAATTAATTTAATTTGAACTAAAATTAAGTTCATAAGGCGGTTCGCCTCAATCTGTTAATATTTAACGGACAAGGACGCAAAAATTAAAGATTTTATTGCAGATGCCGAGATGTATACGCGGAGAACACAGATGGCAACCGTTAGTCTTGCGACCGAGGATGGGAATGTGTTGCTCGAGGAAGATCAGGATCAGATTGTAGTGTGACGAATATGCTAAAAGGCTAGCCATACTAGAAATTTGGGCACATTGCAAAGGAATACAAGGATCGTCAAGAATCACTCGACAGTTTGTCGAAGATGCAGTGAAGAAGATCATATCACGAAGGAATGTACGAAGGACTTCCTTTGCGCATTCTACAAGGATGGGCCGAATGCATGCGCGAAACATGTCGCAGAGAGTGGAAAGTGCCCCCTATTCAATCAATAGAGGACGGAAGTGAGGGTGAAGCAAGTTAATCTCAACCACAGCAAAGCGTCGCAGGATCTATCGCATCGAATTGTGAGCAAAAAAGAAGTTGACGTCGTGGTGGTGACCGAAATATTTTTGTTAAGAATACAACCTTGTGTCACAAGACTTGTTAATGCCATTCACGAAAAAGCTTGTTTGACGTTAAAAGGGTTTTTTTGAGAGTAAGAAAAACAGAGAAAGAACGACGAAAACTTCGATATGTTTTGCTGATTTTATTGAGGAAATTTTACAAACATTTTTTCAAATAATTTTTAAAAATTGTAAAAAAAAAAACAAAAATCCAAAGCATATTATATAAATGCGCTTGTTTAAATTTTTGGTCGGAAAAACGATGGGAAGTGAAGTGAAAAATTGAACGAAACCAAAAGCAGCTATGAGCGAAATTATGTGTGGATAGAGATGAAAAAAAAGAAATATGGCATGGTGTGGGGGAAAACATATAGGAGTGCGGAGAGAAAGAAATGTTCTTTGTGCCTGCGCAGTTTTAAATTCCGTAAGGTGTGCATGTATCTACCATGCAAATAAAAGATAATTAAAAACAGAAAATGTCGAAGAACCGCCATCTTGCTGCCACGATATGACATACAAATTTTAAGTGAAAAAAATCTTGAACACTATTTAATAAAGTTCACAGTTAATTCAGTCTAGGAAATTTTCTTCTGTATTGTCGGGGCACAAACAACGTTTACAACTAAGAATAAACTTCTTTCATTATATATGTTAAAATTATGTGTAAAATAGATTTGAAACTATATAAAAATAAATTACTTTACTTCTGAAAGCCACGTTATTTTTTTCACTGCACAGTTAGAAGTGGAGTGCCACAAAAATTCTCTTCTCTATGACTCTACTGCTCTTGTAACGGTGCCATATCGCCATATTACAGCTAATCAACGATATTAAATAGGATAGCAAAAAAGGAGCACAAAGCCAACGAAATGTTAAGTGTTTATTTCCAGCACTCGTCCTCAATTTGGATATCATTCTTCTTGTTCATTATTCCTAAGGATTTAATGTATTTATTGTGTCGTGGCAACGCTAAAAGTGCGATTACCTCCGGCTAGGGAGTTTTCAGTGTTTCAGTGTGATAGACAGCAGCAGTCCGCTGTTTGCAACATTCCCAACTTACAGCTGCGCTCCCAAACACGAATGCATATCCTGTGAAGAATCTTCAGTCGTCGGTGTTTGCGCCCAATTCATTCATTCATTTCCAAAGCAAACATTTGTTTCTCATACAACGTTTCTCATATTCTTGCGTGTATTCCAATTGTTTATAAGGCCTACCTTCGTAAAGGAATCGGAATCAAACCTGTTGCTTCACCTATTTTTCTAATAATTTATAAAATTCGGAAATTCAGAAGTAAAACGTGCCAGTTGCAGAATGTACAGAAGTAAAAATTTAGAAATTTCATACTTTTATTTCAAGGATTGGTATGCAATTCGTTATGTTGAATCTATCCAAAACATCACGAATACATTTTGACTACACATCGAGATTTGGTGTTCATTTTGTTGTAATTTTATGCCCAAACAACATGTGAGACTTCCTAGAGCTCCGTTGATCATTCTTTTGTCATTTGAGGTTACTATGACGTCATCAACATAGATTGATACTAAAATTGCGCTTGTTCTATCCATAAAGAGCTTTCTGCACAAGACATAGTTTTCCTCTCTTTAATCGGTCAGCCTCTTTTTCATCTATTATTCTACACAGATCGTCTGGTAGCTTTCTGTATAGTTCTTCAAAGACGTCGCCATTTAGGCAAGCACTTGTAAAATCCAGATGGCGAACCTCCAGTGTTGACTTAAGTCAACTAGCGCTTAAGCGCTAGTGCGGTCTTATCGATTCCCGTCTAGCAACGGACGCGAACGTTAAAATCGATTTCATGCCCTTGTGCGAAGCCTTTCGCAGAATGTCTGGTTTTTACGAGCTTCATCGTTCCATTACGATTGTATTTAGTTGTCAAAGTTAATTTGGCTTCAATTACTTTCTTTACCTTTGGGCTTTTGACTACTTTGCACGTACTATTGCGTTTCAATATTTTGTATTCTGCTAACATCGCCATTTTCCACTCCCATGTTTAGGGACTGCGCAGGGCTTTCTCTACTGTTTGAGGATCATTTTGAACAATAACCTCAGAAAATTGTCGATCACTTCTTCTTGATCATTTTCTTTATTAACTTATGAAGTTTTCTAAGCTGGTCTCTCACTTCGGCCGACCAACTTCTTGGGTCTACAGCGGCCTCGTTTTGATGTACTTGGAGTTACGGAACTGTCAACGTGTGCGGTTAGTGTTGTAAATTCTTCATCGTCAGAAGTTTCATTTTCTACTTCGAATTCTTGATTTAGCGATTGCGTTCTCCTGCTAATCTTACTTAAGTTCCGTGTCGAGTCAAGAGCAATGTCTGAATCATCATCTTCGTTCTTCTCGTTGGGAAATTCATCGCATTCGGTTTTCGGTTGACAGGAATAAGAAAACTTTACATCTATGTTGCATACGATTTTTCTACCTTCGGTTTTCCACATCGTATTTATAGAGTAGCCTACGAATATGCATTTTTTCGATTTTGCGTCAAGTTTTTCTCTTCCTTTGACCTTGTCCAGCATGTATGCAGTTGCGCCGAATTTGCGAAAATAGCTCACCACTGGATTTCTATTTGTCCACAATTTAAAAGGTATCTTACCGTCAAGGCTTCATGCTGAACATCTGTTCCGAATGTGATTTGCGGTGAGTACGGCTTTTGCGCAAATAGTTTCGATTGGATCAACATACGTCGCGCATCTCTCCATGACCGAAACTGTTAAGCATACGCACGAAGAGAGATTGTTTTGATATTTTCGCTTGGGGTAGTTTTTCGGCAGGGGAGATGGAGGAAAGCCACAGGTAACTAAGAAGTTTGGGGCTTTTTGGTCTTGTGACGGTGAAAAGAAAAGTAAAATTGTATGAGCTAAAATACGTAAAGGCTATTGTGAATTTGTTCTTAAAATATATGCTTTAAAACGGAGTTTTTTTTGGTGAAGTTATGGACAACAAATATTTTTCACAATAAGCGAAGACTTATTGAATAGATAAGAAGAAAGTGCTGTGTGACATATATCCGTAATATCTGCACATTGTTACGAAGTCGAGGTTTTGGAAGGAATTTGTGTAACATTAATATAAATAATTTCGAAATATTAAAACGCTATAATTAGTGTCTTACCATAAATCCGAAGCAAGTTACTTCATTGGTATATGTACTGAATCCTTGAAAAATTCATTTAGAAGCTTTTATTTAAAATTACACATGTCAAAAGCGAATGATAGAATAATGCCTTACGCCTGAAAAGTACTAAAGAAAAGAAAAAGTGATGACAAAGTTGCTTTGTAAATTGTTTAGAATTTGAAACATGTGAAGAGACAACCGTAAAATATAAAAATAAAATATTACATAAAAATATTTACAGTTTATGATAACTGGCTAAAAGTACTAATATAAAAAGGAAAATAAAGGTATTAGCAATATTGCCACTCAAGTGATTCAAAGAAATAAAAAAAGTGAAAGATTCCAAAATTTTTGGTTTTCTTTAATTGTAAAAGTGCACGTTAACTGAAATTATTAAAAACCTTCGTTATAACATTTCATCGTCAAAAATATATAAAGAACAACATCGACCAGTAAAATCGTTAGACAAGCAAAACAGCAGCTGGCATTTATCATATTACAGCACTATTTTCATTATTGATACTTCCCTGGATCCATAATGTTTGCATAATCTGCTGCATCAAACCAGCGGCACCCAAGGTTATGCATTAGTTTTTTTTTTTTTTTTCAAATGCCTATATGAATGACCGTATATAAATGATTTATAAACGCATTGAATTGTGATTGATTTGTGAACATACCTATACATTTTTTTGTTACAAATTAGTAACCGTTTTTTTTTTTCTTAATTTAATCTAACACCAAAATATATACATATATTTTTTTTTTAATATTGCATGTGATATGTATTAGAATAGAGTAAAAAAAATATACTTAAAAGATGAAAGGGTAACTTATTAATAAAAAAAGAAAAGAAAATTTCGACTTTTAAAATTTTTGTTTCTTGCTATGAGGAAAGTAGATGTCTTTGGATCACACTTCGGGATCTTCCATTGAAATTATGGGCGAGAAGATTCCACAGGCAAGGCGGGTTAGAAAGGGTGTAGGTAGCACTAAATTCATGTTTAATATGTGGCTGTTCTAAATAATTTTCGAATTTGTCATTCGTGAGTGTTTTGATTTTCTATTCGGTCTTCTTTTCCGTTGGTATTCTTGACATTTTTCAGATACTTGGCTATTATTTTTCATGAAGGACACTTCGCACTACTTGGTTTCTTCGCTGGTAAATGTCAAAAGATAGCGAGAGCCTCCAAGGGAACTAATTCAAAAAGGTCCACTTTCGTCCGTGCGCACAAATTCTAGACTTCGATTTAGATTTAGATTTAACGGACCGGCTACCCCTTAATGCACATTCAGGTAATTTTTCAGACAAATTCAACGTCATTCCAAATGCTTTCTTTTCTCAAGCGATATTGTTTATATCTTTTTCGTTGAAATCGCCAATCTTGTAGTGCGGTTGATTGAACCAATTTGCAATTTTCCTTTGCCTCTTCTGTATAGTGTATTAGATTTCTTTTAAATGTTGGGAAGATTTCTTATGCATCCTTCCACTATGAGACTTAAGTGTTGTGTAATATTTTTCCTACCCTTCTCGGCTTCAGACCGCCAAGTCTATCTGCTTCTTATAATGCCAATGAATTTGCATAATTCTTGTCGCACTTCAAAGTGGATGCATATAACGATATGCGATCACACTACAATAGTATAGATCCTTATTTCTATAAACTATCATTAGATCTTCTTTAGTTTTAGAGTCCTTCAAAAGTGGTTTATCGTGAGTAAAGCCGCGTTCGAAAATTTTTGAAACTGAAAGTAGATTAGATTTAAGATCTGGTACATATAATGTGTTACTGAGACTTGCCGTATTGCCAAGTTGTGTTTATAGCTTAGCAAGTCCGATGCCTGCAATTTTAGTCGCTTTATTATTTGCTAGATTTAACGTGCTTGTGCTTGGTTTGCGTAAATGTTCAAATCTTTTTCTTACTGAGCGCATGTGGGAGGATGCACCCGAACACAAGCCGTTTGTCGTGTTCGGTGTTGATTTACAACACGGTTTCAGCATTTCGGGATGACTCCGAATTTCTTTTTTTTCTGGTCTTTCAGGTTTTTATATACGTCGCTTACGAATTTCCATGTATCGTTTTTAACGAGCGAGGCTGGAGCCTGAATTTCCACGTGTCGAAGTTGTCTTCGCAATGTTGCCATAGCGACATATCATATATAATCTAGGATTTTAGCAAAAAGGGATATCAAAAAAGGAATACAAAGAGAATGAAATACAAAGGGGTTATTTGCAACAAGATAGATAAAAATTGTTATTAAACTTTTGGTTGAAGTTTGTGAACATTATGTGTCAAAGGCATCAGGACACAAACTTTAACATACTTCAGTGAAATGCTCTTAATATAAATTAATTTTGGGTTGACTATAGAATACAAATGCGCTTAATCATTTCTGTAATAAAAAAAAAGAACTTTTTGAGAATTTTTTTGAAGGACTTCAATTATATGATAATAAATTAAATTAAATAACAACACCATATTAATACAAAAAAAATTTACAAATACATAATCAGCTAAGAAAAATGAATTACAAAAGGCAAAGAGAAATTGCAAAATTTTTATTAACCATTCTTTGCCTTTGGAAACTATTAAATTCTATGGGTTTGATTGGACCGCGCCTTGGCTGAGTACAAATTCCTTTAAGGTGATGTTGTGGTTTGATTAGAGAATAGTTATTTTCGATGAATTGTACTGGTGAATTAATCTCATAAGAATAGGATGCATCATTTCCTATATGTGATTTATGGTTCGATGCTTTCTATAATGACTTATTATAAAGTAGATAAGTATAAGGAAGCATGTAAGTGTGATCACATATATTTATATTCTTTACATTTATATAAAAATTAATTTTTATTATGTATAAAACTTGTTAAACTTGTAAATATATTGAAATACATTCCTATATGTAATATAATTAGAAGTAAGTAAATTGATCTGCAACCCATATATATATTAACATATTATATTCTGAATAATAACTAAAAACACACACAGTATGTCCGAGCTGTGAAAATGCGGAAGACGATGTGAAGCACACGATATTCCGGATGATTTGTACTGTGTGGCCGATCCAGATGCTGTACAATAGATGACATTGCTGAAAACCCTGGAGAATAACGGACATTGAAGAGCTTCGTGGCCAATTTGTTCCACAAATTAAGGCGTTTAGAAAGAAAGTAGATGATGAGAAGTGGATTCTAGTATGGTATTTCACTAAGACCTCACCATATGGAAGGGACTAATTGCAACCAGCATCCGCGAAGTTATATTTAACGCCGATGGGAATGATCGAAGTAGTGCTTATGTGGGAGGGGGAGGCTGGGGGAGGTTTAGTAAGTGCCGTGAATAGCGAATCGTGCATGCTGCCAGGAGTATATCTTGACGATTCTACCACCAACTCGCATACTAAAAAGCAATACACATACACGCATACATGTGCATACATATATTCTTAATGTTATAATTAATTAAAATGAATTAAATTTCTAAATTTCTTACACAATCTAATTAATGTATATTATATATATTTAATGTACCATATTATAAAATTCGATTCGATTGTAACAGGTGGTCTATAGATAAGGTTTCCAAAAAATGTATGCGGTAAATGAAAGGAATCTTCGTGGTTTTTTGTGCAATTAGATATGTATTGGCGGAATTTAGGTAGGGTACAGAATGGCGTTATTTGCGAACTTACTTTATAGGGAAAGACAAAAACCAACACGTTTTTAGCGGGCAGCCTCGTGTTTGCCTGGTGACATATGACACGCGCTTAACACGCGCTATCTGTAAATTATTATTTTAGCGGTTCAGCAAGCAGTCTACCGGACCCCTAAAGGGGTGAGTTTCCTATGGTGTGCTTTCGGGCAGGGAGTGCATAAAGTAATGATGCTAGAGTACGCTTGTTACCTCAAGGACTCCGTTTCAGATAGACAAAGTAATTGACTACTAGGTTCTGGAAGGCTGGGGTATTTTCGCACCCAGAGTCTATAAAATAATGATGCAAGAGCGCGCTGTTATTTTAAGGATCTGGTTTCGGGCGGACAAGATCTAACTGTTGATCACCGGTTAGCTACAGAGCTATGGCATCTTTTCGGGCCGATCGTCTATAAAACAATGATGCAAGAGCACGTCGTCATTTTAAGGACCGTAATAGGCCGTTCCCGCTGAAGGCCGAAGCTGGAAGATTGCGTCGGGAGCTCCTGACACCAGTGGTAACGGATATATATAGAAGAAAAATAAATAATGCAAGCAGAATAATAAAGCCGCCTGTCAGACTTTGCATCAGGGCCCATATGACCTCATAGTCGGTATGGGATAGGATCTGCAGAGAAAGGTGCAGTAATAAAGAACATTGCATTCTCAATGGGCGGAGGAGGCCTATCCCAACCTCTTTCGTTTTATAAGGAAAATATCGGACGCAAACGCGCTCAATACAGTCATCGTCTCAGGAGTAAAGAGAGCCAGACTACAATCAATGCTACCGTGAACTACTTTGACTTCCATATCTTCTAAATGGCTGAATACAGGGTGTTCAGGGCACAACAACAACACGTGTTCATAGTCTTCGGACAGACTGTCACATAGGCAGGCCCTAGTTTCACAACGGCCTCTTTCATGCAAAAATGCATTCAGAGATCCGTGGTCCGTAAGTAGAAACCCGAGATGTAGGCTAAAGGCAAAACCCGGATGATTTTCTACAAAGGAAACTTCACCAATAAAGTTAAAAGTAATTATACCGTTTTCACTATTAGACCAACGTGATTGCTACAAGGCAAGGACGCGTTCCTTTAATAGCGATTCACACTCCCGAGAATTTAACCTGTCTACATCCTGAGTGCTTAACCCGTCCAGTAAGGGGAGGTCCCTTTTTATCCTGTCGGCATTACTAACACGTAAAATCTTAAGGTCCAGAGAAGGTGCACCCATCAATACCTGTAGAGTGTGAGTTGAGACCGTTTTACAAACGGGGAAACACGCCAACAACGTTATGCGTTGGCATCTCAAAATCTTATTTCGCGCTACAACAGACGTGCCGTTCGGGTAACATACGTTGGGCACCATTCGCACCGACCACATTTATAAGTTTACAAGCAACACACGCATATCCGCTGGCAAGCCCTTGATACCTACCACTGGATACGCACGGCTCTTGCACCAGCGCCAACCCACTGCTTAACTCACGCATACACTGGCCCAACTCGCACAGCGCATTATAACTCTGATTGCACTTATATTGCAGTATGAGCAATGCCATTTTAATGGCGAGCTGCCACCCCTGCAGCCAACCTATTATATTTAAGATAGGCGGAGGACATCATAAGATGAGCCGCCGGAAGCCCCTTAAGTTCGCAGTTTCTACAGTGTGCGGCGTTCCAAATCTGTGGCCACTTTGACCACCAAAATAATATTTGTCTTGCTGGTAGCAACCAGCATGGTTTCGACACAAGGCGGACCCCTCGTCAAACTCTTTCAGATCAGAGAATAAACCTTTAAGGTTCATCTCATGCAGCTTATCCACAAAAGCGGACGGACCCAACTTCTGATAGACGGACTGAAGTAAAACTCTCGGGCCTAATTTCTTGACAATAGAAACGTTAAGCCCGACTTCCGTAAACTATGCGTTGGCCACAATATTCTCCCTCTCCGCAACGTAAGGGGTACGAACTACAGCTCCACCCTCGCGAATTGACTTTATACCGTGAACCTTAGTGGCGGACGTCGGTCCCACCTGTTCCACCACCTTTTTAACCACATCCTTAGATGTGTCCACAGTATTCTTACTATATACAACAGGAGATCAGGTTTCCAATGGCATCGACAGTACTACGGTCCGTGCAACTTCAACAACGGGAGGAGGAACTTTTGCGATTGGGGGTGCCCCACCCAAACATGTAGCAGATTTAAAGCATCCATCGCCTTTCTCTAACTCTTCAATGCGGCAAATGGAAATGCGTTGAAAATGGCTATGCCCACTCAACCGAACACGTTTTTTAATTGCGAAATTATATGATATTCAAGGTTTCACCGTTTTCACTGCACTTTAATTAGTTTTTTCTGAAAAAAAATATAATTTTCTTCTACCACTACAGAAACACATGCGTAAATGTCTAACTTCACCTGGACCGGTGTACATTAAGATCTGGATTTAATCACCGAAGGGAGATCATTGAAGTGTAAATGAAATGAAATGGGTCCTAAGTGGTCTTAAGGGACGCCAGACGTCACAGCAAATTCATCCAAGGTGATGAAGTTAAACAGACTCCTGAATGATCTGCTATGCAGATGCGAGCTTATCCATTCCACTAAGTAGAAAGGGAAGCCAGAGGCCCGGAATTTGAAGATCAGTAAATTATAGTTAACTAAGTCAAATGCTTTGCAAAAATCAGTGCATACGACATCGTGCGAAATAAGGAAAAGCCTTGAAAACATGGCAAATAAACTCTAAGAGACTCGTGACAGTAGAGAACCCGAAACCGTAGGCATTGAATCACTACGGCGCATATTTACTTAAACCACGTTGTCGCTATCCGACATATCAGACAGACTGTCAGTACGTTCTGCATCACCTCTTTTTAGCCTTCTGGCCACCTTCGCCACCACAATCTCTTTATCAGAGGACGTCATTTCTTCGGCCAGTCCCCCCACCGCAATCTTCAGACCTGCTTTCTCTTTTTTTCCCTACCCCATTGTGCAATAATTTTGAGATATATTAAAATATCTCACTCAGTGCACTAATACAATACATAAGGCGAAGTGCTAGATTTAAATTTACACATAATTAACTATATAAAAAAACAACGCTCACCTTAACCATTGGAGAAATAGGATTGGACTGCTTTGTATTTGCCAACACCGTTCAAGACCAAGTCACTCAGCGGCAAATAGCGTTGCACAGCAACGCCTCCCAGCTCAAGTTCTGTCCCACGCCACTAACTTGTAATGAGCACAGTTCGTGCTTCTGCTAGACTAGTTCACCACCGCCCTAGCGATAATTTGGCAGCACTCAAAAATTGTCTTTTCCAGCTGTTTTTAATACTTTCTATAATTTTCTAAAAGTGTTCCAAGTTCACTTTGTTCCCACTGATCCAAAGTGGGATGACGCAGAATGTCTTGTGTTATTGTGTGCAACCACAAATGGTATTGAACGAATTGTTTCGACTTGTCATGAGCTCGTTGGCGTCATTTAATAAACACACGTATGCACGGCGTATGAACATTTGCTTTTATTTAGTTTTATATGCACATACATACACACGTGTACATAAGATGACAATGTCTTCGAAAAGAAAAACTCCCTTTATACAATTCTTGTGCACTAAATGCAATATGAAAAAACGTTTATTGCATTTCACATTATGCTTTCACTTTTTTTTAATAACACTTTTAGCACTGTTCTAGCTTTATTATTTAAATGCACTGCATTCACATCAAAGAACTTGCGCAAGCATGTGTTGTCACTTTGATAATCAAACATTAATTTCCGGGCGGACAATGCCTAAACGCTAACCATCGGTTAGCTACAAATTATTCTTCCTGAACGAAAGCTTATAGGGTAATCTAAGATTATCCTTTTGCATATTAATCTAATGCGTTTTACACGATTACCTTCCGGACCCCGTTCCGGACGAACAATACATAACTCCCAATCATTGGCTAGCGGAAGGGCTGGGGTGTCTTTTGGGGCGGAGAATCTATAAGATAATGATGCAAGATCGCACTGTTGTCTTAAGCATCTCGTTCCGAACGGATAGGACGACAAACTACTACTACTTAAAGGGTTCTTGACTTACCTGCTAGTTTGCCTGCTGCTAAACAGCTGGTTTGCGCGCTGCTTTTATAGCTGTTGGTTGCCATACCAACACGTTGATGCCTAGACCTTTCACCACGAGGTGTGTTTACTTACTCTTCCACTTACATGCTAACGTTTACTTAAGAGAGTAACTTAAGAAAAGCTATATTAATAATTATATAAAGTTGCAAAACAGGATAATGAAGCATTCTACTACAATTTCGAGTGAAGATAACAAATCTAGAAGTTAAATGTATAGTTTAATAATCTTAGGTATAGTTTAATAATCTTAGGTAGTTTAATAATCTTAGGTAGAATTACATACACGTTTTATATTTAAATTTGATTAACAATTCCTTCTGCGTTCGCCGTTGCTTACAACTTTACAAGTTCAAACATAAATAACACACATCAAGATAGAAACGACACGGAATCTAATACATCGTTAATTGATTTAAAACCATTACCAAATTACATTACTAAATTCTGAAGCAGTTGCATTGAAGTGATCCATGGAAAAATGGGAATCGCAAGACTCGAAATAGGATTATGACTTACGACATGGTACTCGGCTTCATACAGACCGCACCTCGTACAAATAGGTATACTGAGTTTAAAAAAGTCATAGTAGAAGCACACTGCTTTGGTGAGGGTAAGAAGTTGGACCGAATATTATCAGAAAACCGTCTGAATTTTACATAATACTCTCCAACCTCTGTCCGGATCAAGCTTTACATCAAATGCATCAAAAAAACTCTAGGTTACTAAGTTGTCTAGAAATTTAAATATAACGTCAAATCATTTATCCGTTGATGGGTTAATAAAAATCGCTGACAACTTTTAAGAAGTATTCCAAGGCAATGAAGTCGTGGAAGTCACTCACAACAAGTTCACAACAGGCACAACAAAACTGTACGAGAATTTCAATAACCTACATGTCGATATGGACGTTATGTATCCCGGTCTTATATTTTTGTAATAATTGCTAAAATTACAAACATAAGAAAAATGTCTTGAACAATGAACTTAAAATGCGACAGATGTTAATATTGTTTGTAAAGTTTATAAATCGTTGGAATTTGTGTTTAATTTTTGTTTTATTGCGTGCTTGTACAAAAACTTCTCGTGGTTTTGTCATTCAATTCAGTGGCTTATGCAGGAATAAATATAAAGAGAAAGGGGAAATATACAACATAAAAACAATGCTTTAACAACGTGACTAAAAAAATTTGGAAACAAATTTGATCTAATGTTAAAAACGAATGTTTTTTGAAAGCGGATATGAAAACCGAAGTTAAAAAATAAATAAAAATGTACTTTTCGGGGTTTTTTTGATGTCGGGCTTGAAAAGATATATTTATATATATTTATATATTTTGGTTCATTTATGTCATGGAGTTAACAATAACAACCTGTCCTAAACGCAAATATTTCTAATAAATCTGCCTATTACATATACTTGTATGAGAATATGTAGAGGAATTGGTCACGACAATAATAAAAAATATATTACTTTCCACAAATTTTTTAAATGCTGAAAATTTACGTCATCAACGTCATTCAACTTTATCGTATTTAATTTTATGTATATAACATTTATATATATATTATTGTTTAGGACATAATATAATTTGTGCAATCTCCCATGTATATTTACAAATTATTTAACCGGTTTCTTTTTAATCAATATGGGGATTGATATTTCTCTTAGTAAGAGTGATATAAATTAAAAGAAAAAAATATATATATAAAAATGTGCTACATTTTTTTTTTGTAGTATGTGAGGAAAGTAGGTTAGAGGGTCATCGGATCCAATGTCAAAGTCTCGCATTGCAAATAATGGACCGAAGGTCGGGTAAGATACAGGACGGTTCAGGTCTTACGATCTGGCCATTCGGTAAGTAAGAGTAAAGCGCGTGTATTTTTTTTAGATGTAACCGTCTGCGAAGGGTTCGCTGGACAAAAATTTAAAACACCTCATATCTCCCGAACTAGCCAGCTTATCAATGACACGTGCATCCGTCTCTGAAACCTTCGAACCTCGTCAAGTGGCACTTAAGGAGCACTTGGAGCACATTCATTTTGGCAAAGCAGAGCCAATAGCATTTTCCCCTAAAAAATTAAGTCTGTCTAAAATCCAATATAGCACGTTTGATCGATAGCTGCTTGCAATTTATTGAACAAATGGACATTTCAAACATTTTGTGAAAGGAAGATAGTTCACTATATTCACCGACAATGAGCCATTCGCTAACATGTTTATTTCCGAACTTGACCGTAGTCCAATATCCAGCATATCAAAGGTGAATCCAATATGTTGGTGGACAAACTGTCAAGAGCTTTTGAAGTAGACATTCTGACGCACGTACATGTGGACGTACAGTATCCTTGCGAAGGGCCTTTCACAGTTATTGAAATCATCTGAATTCTTTTAAAATACAGGTAGAACGACATACGAGCAGTTACAACAGTCAGGTTAACATCACCCAAACATGACAACAATTCAACAAGCTTCAATTTGCCACAAATCACTTGGTGTGACAGTGATAATTCTGGCTGTATGGTCTCAAGGTCTGGTAAAGCTATTGTGTTTCTCAATTAATTATGTGATCGTAATTTACTTCAGTACAACTGTACTCCTAATTGTAATGGGAGGTTGGTTGATCTTTACTTGGCCAATTTCCCGGAAATAGTATATAGTATATCGTTGTAGATCTTCTAGTTCACTTGAGGATCCGTATAATCCAGCAATTTGCATTTCCGTTGAACAACTCTAACGTGCCAAATCATATTTTTTCAAATAAACGTAACGATTCTAATAAAACCAAAGTGTTACTGCTTAAATGTCATCTTTTACACATTTTGCTTGATTTTTCTGCGGTGATCCAAAGGGTTTAAGGAACTTTACATTACCAAACGGTTATATATGAGCTTAGTTAGAACAATACTTGAGTATGCCTCTGTTGTCTCTTCTTCCTGTAGGTGTTATGTAGATTAAATTGAGTCCATTCAAAAGTCTTCTCCCCTTAGGAATTTGGGTTGGAACTCGCTTGTCTCTCGGCCTCCTTATGAAAATGAGTTGCTTTTCTTGTTCGTACCGTCACTTGAGGAACGTAGATCTATTCTTTGTGTTTACTTCTTAATCAAGTTAATTAATGCTACTATCGATTCGCCCATATTACATGGTGAGATAAGCTTTGATGTCCCTAATCGCTTCTCAAGGCACTTGATTTTCATTAAGCTTAGTCAATGTAAATATAATTGTGAGCTGTTTAATCCGTTCAGAGTTCTTTGCAGAAACCTTAATTATGTCTATCACTTAATCTCAATGTCGGACTCTTTAATATCTGTCAAAACAACTGTGCTTAACACGCGCGATTTGCCTATGTCGTATTAAAACTAATTTGCAATCTCACCATGATTCGAAAATTAAATTGGTATTCTTTACTGTTATCGGTTATCAAGCTTTTGCATGTTTAGAATGGTTTAGGAGTTCACTTGAAACTTGGACCTGTACTGGTTGTCGTTGTGCCTCTGTGCTAGCTGTGTACTTGCTTTTCTTCCTTTTTTATTTTTTTCTATCTTATTTATTTACAGACAGATTATTAATTAGTTATTTATTTATTTGTTATTTTTTCTTTGCTTCTCTTTATCTACTTTATACTTTTTTAATAATAATTAGAATAAGATTTACTTCTAAAAGTCAATTGAATTCGGCTGTTTGAGTTGAGTTTCGTGTGTAAATAAATAAAAAAAATAAATATGACCAAGAAAATAAAACTTACAACACGCATAAACACAAGCAAAAATTTCGATTTCATTTGCACGACATTGATGCTTTCTTCTAGGAGGGAGAGTTATGTAGTGTTGTAATATTATATTTTAATTCTCAGCTTTCAATTTTGTTACTTGCCAATCTGTCGATTTTTATTTTTTATTAAGTTGCGACATTGAAGACGATGAATCAAAACAGAATTTGTCATATATTATTTTCGGTGTTACTCCATATCAAAGAACACGTTTTGAAATACGTCTTAAATACTTCTTTAACACGTTCGCGGACGTGAATGCTATGGCATTCATTTTCGTAGTGATGCAAAATAACGTGAATGCTACAACATTCAAATTTTAAAGCCAATTTTTGTTTTATATATAGCTATAGCATATGTTCTGTATATACTAAAAATATGATCTATATTGTCGTGGATGCTCCAACATTCATTTCATATAACAGTTAAAATACGATGTTCTAACTATTCTTATAATATATGTATAATCAGATATTGGATATTACAACTAGTTTCAAAAATAATTGCATGTCTATTTTTGCAGCTCCCTGAAATTTTTAGTGTCCGCGAACGTGTTAATAAATATATTGCACGCATAGGGCTTTCTTACTATAGAGAATTAATAATTACTATTGTTGAGACACAACGTTTATCTTTTTGCAAAGCTAGAAAACCGAGTAAAACAGCGAAATCAAATATCCCGTTATAATTCCGCACGCCGAGGGCAAATAAACCAAACGCAAATCGTGATACGCCGTGCGATCGCTGATCACTATGCTGATTTTTTTTTCTCGTATACACTGCGTTTATTTAAGCCTGCATTGCCAGTGCCTGTATTATTGCAACCTAGAAGAAAATATATCATCTCAGTTATATCGAAAGTCCAATAGTTTTATTTGTTTAATTTTATCAATTTTCCTGGGAGGGATCAGTGGTAGCAGTATGATATAACCCAATGTTTCAATATACATAAACAAGTAAATAAAATGGGTGCTGTAGATTAACTAGGCTTTATTTTTGAGTCACAAGAGGTGCGAGAAACGCTCTCTCAAAATTGTCAAAACAGGCGTAAGCGAAATTGATTATGCTTTGAGTTAATATTGGTTACTTAATACTGCATTTATAAAAGAAAATGAAATAAATTCCAAACAAAATCTTGTTGCTTACAAACAGCTGAACAAGAAAAAATTTTAAATTTATGAAAAGTAAGCAAATTAATTTATTTCTTTGTGTTTTTACTCCAATTGTCTAATTAACACTCTTAATTCGCCAAGGCTTGTAATCAATCAACCTTTTCATATGTCCTCATATATTATCGCTATCATTGATACAGGACAAAGAATCAACAAACGAAAATTCATCATCCTACTATACATAATGGTCCTATCACTAACAGGCCTGTTAAACAAACCAAAAAAGAGGATGAATGAAACATTGTTAAACATGGCTACTTTCTTCATATTATGTCACTTGGCAGTAGAGGAATATCGAGATCGGAAATGAAATCTTGTGGCACATTTCAAAACCTCTTACGTTAGCCCAAAATTTGTAAGTAAATGAATTTATACATTTATCAATAATATCAATTAAAATATACATTAGATTTTTGCGAAAGTTTCGCATGTCAGCAGAATACATTTTAGAAAAAACTGGCGTGAGTAATGGCATAAGAAGAACACTATATGGCTTCAGTGATCCATTTGGCTCCTACTTCGGGGTTGTTGGGCTCGGAATGCTGTCAATGGCTGGCGGATAGCGATTTTTATTTAAGCATTGCAGAAGGCACTATTTCTGCTGATTTTTCAGAAATGGTGCAACGAATATGTTGCAAACATAATGACGAAGTGAGTATATTCCCATCAGTGATGGGGATAAAAAAAGTGAATAAAATATTGTTAATATGCGTTTCTTTACTCATATTACGTTATTTGGCAGCGAAAGTTGGCAGTCGATGTTGGCGGAAAAGGAATCTTGCAATACGTAGAGGGGCTCTGCGGGATGCTTTGAATGCTCTTATGTTACCCGAAAGTGTGTGAGTAAATGATTTTGTATATTTATGGATAATGTTTCAAAAAGTGTATATATATCCCTGCATGAAGATTTTTGCAGAATTTTCGCAAAAAAGAAAAGTTTCGAAGTTACATACCTCCGGCGATTCGTTTGATTTTTACTTTAGAGTTGTTGCACACTTTTTATATAAGATTTAGACTTATATAAGAAATAGGCGAAAAACTTTGTGCTGAGAGGATTCGCTGGTGTATTAATACCAACGCAAAGGCGGAATGGTTTTATAGGAATTTTTGTATTCCTGATGGTAAGTAACTTCTTTTTCCTTGACACGTTGTTGTAAAATGTAGAATGAAAACGGAGTTAAAAACGTTTCATAAACCGGAAAAGTAAGCACAGTCCGATTGCGCAGTGTTCAAGTTATGAAGTAATGTAAAGCCGTAGCTGCACAACTCGAAGGTTAGTTTCATTTTTCAAAAATGTAAATTAAGCTTTGATATTTTTCAAGATCGATAGCGTAATAGAAAAGCAGAAAAGCAGATATTCTCCAGAGAAGATGAAAAAATTTGCAAATGTTTGTGCAGTCTTTCACTACGTTTGCGTAAACTATAAAGTGCAAAATCCGGACATTGTAGATTTAACTTCTGTAACTCCCACACGATATTTTGACGATGGAGAGCACGTTTCGTAAAAGGGGAATAAGCGAGGAAATAGGAAGGAAGTAAGAAGAATCTTCTACACTTCTAATTCAAAAATTGGGTTTTATTCTCATAAGTTGAATAAAATGAAAAAATTTCATTTTAATGTAAAAATGCAAGTTAATGTAAAAATATATAAATTAAAAATAAAAAGACAAAATCCGAAGTTCAAGCTCGCAATGTGAATAATAAATGAAAATAAAAATCAAAATTGAGTTAACTTCATCTGAATCTTCACCGTCGCACTCGCGGTCGAATTAAATCTTTCTGTTTCTTATCCAGCTGTAATTTGCTGCGATGGAGCAATTGAAAGTCATCTTTAATATCCGTTAACAACTGCACCATCTGCTCGTGGCATCGTTGGTCACTTTCAATGTGCGTTTACTTTCGTTTCTTATTTGAAATGTCTTTATGTTAAATCATTAATTATTTTTGCTTAAAAGAACGCATACACTTCACTGATTACCTTCCTTGAACTGATGAGCTCTTCCGCGTTTTTGATCACGAATGTTAATTGCTGGGGATTTCTTATGAGTCAAATAGATCTACTAGGCACTGATTATATGTGGAGTTAATTACATTTAATTTTCGAGTTTCGACCTTTTAAGCTATATGCATACACAAGATATGCGTGAAACGCTCTCTCAAAATTGTCAAAACAGGCGTAAGCAAAATTGCTGATGCTTTGAGTTAGTATTGGTTAGTATTTCGTTTTTCAGAAATATGAATTAAGTTTTTATATTTTTCAAGGTCGATGGCTTATTTAAATAGAACAGCGGAAGAGCATATACTGTCCAAAGGACCTGGAAAAACTGGCAAATATTTGGGCAATATAAAGTGCAAAATCAAGATACTTACGATTTAATTTCTGAGCCCCCGCATTTTATTTTGACGACGATGTAATTGTTTCGCCAGAGAAAAGCGGCATATCTTTTGTGTTTTCGAATAGAATTGTGATGAAATAAAAATATGATTCATCTGCTTTAATATGTTTTGTGAAGCTTAAAAGCTTGGCTTTTATTTACATAATGTAAAACGGGGATAGATTTGCAATTCATTTTAAAACTTTAAAATTACCTATGTTAATGTATTAGTATTTTTTATAAACTAAAAATAAAGTGATAGAACTTTGAACAAGGCGTTGCCACGTGCCGTGCATCCTGTGAAACAATCCAATTACTGCCTGAGATATTCCCTAGTTGTGTAGCCTCTTCTTTTGGTGCTCAGGGTTTCGATAGAAGAATTAGTAAAGCCGTGGTCGAAGTGTTATGACACACACACATGTGAACATTATGTACTTATGATACAAAAAAAATTACAGCTATAAAAAAACTGTGTTCTGTTTAATTCAAATCTTGCGTAAATTGTGGTACACTCTGATGATGTTTGCACCAAGGTTTTGCATTTTGTTAGCATGTATGTAGACAATATGTGTATTTCTTCGAACAATACAGGCACTAATTATGTATCTTTCAGTTAACTAGCCTCGATTTGAAAGGTGTACAGCCAGAACCATTTGGCTGAGAGTTACGTATAGTTTTCGGCATTCGAAGTTTTCTTCGAAAAAATAATGAGAAAATAAGAGGTCAATTTGACGTTTGGTTGTTTACAATGGCACAATGAATAACAAAACCATACAAAGGTAAATAAAAAATGACGTAAAATTGATGATAAAATGGTATGAAGCGAACTAATTTCATATAATATATATAATTTTATACTTTTATTTCTTAGAACGACTTTAAATTGTGGACTTGAACTTTGAACTTTAATATACTATTGATTAGTATATTAACATATGAATACACAGTGAGCCTCATTATTGGTTTTTTTTGCTCAACAAAAGGTAAATTTCTCATTTAACAGACTGCGTGAGGAAACGTCTAATTCATTTAAGTCGGGATTTGTATCACTTTAACAGACTGCGTGAGGAAATTTATTCGCAACACATTGTACTTGTTTTTACAAACCTTGTAAAGGAAAAAGCCAGCTAACGGCTTTTAGCGAGAAATCAAAGCCATTTTACAAGTGCACAAAGAAGTTGGTGAAACATATACATGAAGTTAAACATTGCCAAAGAAATTAAAAAAATTGCATAAAACAAAAAGCAAAAAGTGCAAAAAATTAGAAGAAAAAGTTGGCGAAACATTCACATAAAACAAAAAGAAAAAAGCCAAAAAATTATATATTATTTCGATGCTCGTTAGAATTTCTCTTATGATTTCGTACAAAACGTCCACCATTTCCGGTATTTACCGTTTTTTTGATTTTTTTCGGGAATATTTTCGTAATTTCTAAAATAAAAATGTATTTAAATTGTGATTTTTTTTCAGTTTTAAGGCCGCAATTAATTTCATGCAATCATTTAAGAAAATAGAAAATAAAACTGAAAGTTAGCGTCAACTGGACAAGGAAGAAAGAAACAATAGAAATTGGCGAAATTATCCAAACTTTTTCTTTTACTGACAGCGTTTCACTTAGAGTATTACTCAGTAAACCTTCCATAAGAGTTTACCTTTCTATCGTCGTATATATATTGCATACATGTGTGAATATATCGCAGGTGTACAATTTGTGCTGAACTTAGAAATGGAAATTGAAAGTTTGATTTACTTTTGACAAATCTACTTAGAGAAATTTCATGTTTGGTAACTTTAACAAACACGGATTTTGATTGAATAATGATGTCGCAAAAAATGCAATAATGCAATATGAATTCATTTATTTTCTGTTTTCAAAATTTGTGTAAAGGTAAAGTAATTTACTTAATTTTTGTGTGAGAAAAAAATATGTTGTTCTTGCGTACAGCCATTAAAGTAGGAACACTGTTCTTTTTATGCATTCAATAAATTGAAGTTATTTGCTATTCTTGGAAGGCTTTTGAATATTTTCTTGCCAGTGCAACTATTTATGGATGTTTTTTTTTAAAGGTATATATATAAATATACATATTTTTTAAAGGTATATATATAAATATGTGCGTATATATTAAGTATATATTCCTATGCACATATGTGCAAATACTTTTATATTAATGAACCTTCAGAGGAGATACGACGATTAAAATCAGTTAAATAATATTGCTACAAATTTCCGCTTATCTAAGATACGGTCCGTATCGGTCCGTGGATATTATTTTCAAGAGAAATGCACTTCAGAATTCTTTTAACTCAACTTGTTTTCAATCTACTCTTTAAGGCTAGGATTATTTACATTTTACTTTGGCAATACTCTCAACTTCTCAACTTTAGTATTCTTTCTGGACTCCAATGTTCTCGTACAACTAAACTGCCTTCCCCAAATAGTCTATTTATATACATTTTTACACGCATGTTATTATTACCTAAGTTCATGGCTTCATTTTTAATCCGTTAACCTGCTGTTCTGCTAATCGTTTTCCTCGACTGGAAATATAATTTTTTTTGAAGAGAAAGGTGGAATTGCACGTGAGTAAATTCATATTGATTACTTGCAAAATATTTTTAAAAAAAGATACATGTGTATTTGTAAGCGTGCACGGTGACATGCTGTAAACGCTTGCTAAACCTACTCCAAATATAAAAATACATATTTACATATTAAAATATAAAAAAAGGGCGATAAAAGAGATATGCTCACTGATTATGCCCTACAAGAGGATTACATGTCTTTCTTAGCGTTCTCACCGACTCGACCCTTTCTTCACCTCACCCTTCCTATAACCTTTCCTGGTCCCCACCGTAGGGAACAACTCCTGAGTAGCTGGTCATAAAAAGAGAATAAAAAGAGAGTTGAACAAATTAACCTTTAAAAAATATCCTAGTTATGTTTGCATTAGCGGAATAAGAATTAAATCTTTAACACCATTAAAGCTTTCATCTTCTTAACATTACATTTTAATAGTACGTTAAGATGGAACCACTTTCCAATCCAATGGAATTGTGTAGAAATAATTGTTGTGTTGTGTTGCTACTTAAATTCAATTCGCACAACAAACATTTCTATGTTAAAGTTGAAAAAGATAGATGCAATTTTTGTAAAACTGTAAAAATTCCTCAGGGAGGTGTTGGAAGTGCAGTACATTATGGAATTTTAACTGCAACGTACGCGGATGACACAACAATCCTATTTTTATCTAATGGCCCAATGAATGTTTCCTACGAAGTACAAATTCATCTCCACAAAATTTGACTGAAAACGCTAGACGATCTATGTATATTATGTTTACGTTAAATAAGATTTTTGTTCTTTACAGCTTTTGAATGGCAATAATATCCCTCTCAATAACGACGTAACATAAGTTTGCTTGCATATTGACAAAAGATTAACATGGCAAAGGACCCTGTTGCTTAATTCGCTCAGACTTTAAGCAAACGTATCTTCCAATCTATTTGATTTTGTAGCATACAAGAACTCTTCATTTTATGTTTAATGCCCGGTATTGACCAGGATTTTCCATTTGTTAAACATCTAATTCTACGCTTTTCTGCAAAATATCTTATCAGATTGACTAATCACACAATTCCTTTTCTCATACAAAGAACCCTGATCGCTGGTCGCGATCGATTGGTTGCAGTTTTTGAAGCAGTTAAACTTGACAAAAGTGAAGATCGAAATTCCTACGAAGTTTCGTTGCTGATAGCTTTTCGATATGGTCAGCATCCAACCAATGTGTTGAACTGATTTTCCTTACACTACTTTCGACTTTCGCCAAAAAATCTGCATTTGACTTTTCCATTCCATTTTGTTGACAACAGTTATGTCAACAGAAATCCAATGAAATCTTCATTTACAGCAAATACAGGTCGATATTTGTAGTGCGAAAACCGTAAATCTTTTAGGTTTCTTCTAAATTGCTTCGGTTTTTGAATAATTGCGGACTTAGTAAGCAGTACTTGACGTGAAGCGTTCACATAATATATAACTGTTAACTTCAAGTTTTCTGAGCCAGTGTATGTTGCTTTTGGATGCACAGAATAAACTTTAACTTTTTCCACTAAGTTTACGGAGCTTAAGTATTTGTATACATTGTAACATGCAGAGCTGGAGCTGTCTTTATTTTGCCTGGCTAGCCCAGTTAGAAAGGTAAATTGCAATGCATGAAGAAAGAAAAAAACATCACAAAAAAAGGAAATAACTTATGTCAAGTGTGGTATGTTTGTCTGTGTCATCCTTTCGTCCGGTATTTTCATGAACGATTCAATTGCGTGAACATCTCATATCACAGCCTGAACTTTTTCTTTTAATTTTTTTCCTTTCGGAAATTACGTGAAAAAAGCAGGCAGATTCTGGTATTTTTTTATTAACTCTTCTTTTTTTACTCAATTATCACGTGAACACATTTATGTACAGTGAGTTTCATTAATATTGGGTTTTGTCGCTTGACAAAATTTATTTTGGTATTTTCTACTACTAGGAAATACATATTAAAATATAAAAAAAAACATTATTCCAGTAGACAAGAATATTAAATTAAATAACTTCAACAACTCAAAAAGCATAGCGTTATTAATATTGAGTTGTTTTCATATAAGGAAGGATACATAAATAAAAAACAGCACGTTATTAAAAATTAATAATCGGTGCGGTATTCTTTTTGCTTAATAACGTCATTTGAACGTTTTGACATATTTTGTATAATTTTTCTTGCGTAGGAAACAGAGATCTCACTCCATTCTTCTTATAGGCTTTTTTTCACATCTTGGACAGAAGAGATTGAGAATTTCCGCACACGCCGATCAAATTCATCGCACATATTTTTGATGGGGCGCTTGATGATTGAGGAAGACGGTGAAGCACTTTGGGCAGTTATATAAGATCCATTCTTGAATTAAGCAGGTCTTATGCATAAGGTTATCTTGGTAGAATTTGAATGTTTCCAAAATACCAAGTTTGTTCCCACTTTCTTCCAAATTTTCCTTTAATGTCCTTAAATAACCCTCTTTGTTTAGAACGCCATCCATAAACACCGGTTTTCCGATTCCATTGGCTCCAATGGAAAGCTAGGACTAGAGTTCGCGGGAAAACATGTTTCTAAGTTCATTTTCTCTCTCACCAGCTTCTTCAATATAGCAAATATATCGTTCCCAAATATATCGTTCCGCTAAGAATTGGCCATTTTTCCGCCTGATGTATGTTTTCCTTAACATTGCTTGGGTATCTAATAACATTTAACAATATTTTACTTACTTTTTTTATACCCACCAGCGATGGATGGCGATATGCTAATTTTGTCATAATGTTTGCACCACATTCTTGATCAGTGTGCAATTCTGGCTGTTCGTCTATGTAATGTCTGTCTTCTCTCTCGCCTTTGAGGTCTTACGCTTATTAATCATAAGCTAGACAAAACAGACTTTTTGTACATTCCCCAAATGAGGATATATTGTCTGCCTAAAAATGTGTTAATTCTGAAATAAATATGGCGGACACCGCGGCGTGATGAATTAACTTTTTCTTAATAATATATCCGATATGGGTATGAAATTAAAGAACTTGGAGAGTAGAATGCGAGAAGCTAAGTCTGTTAATTTTGAATTAATTATGGTGAATATCACGACGTGGTGGATCAACATTTCTTAATATCTTAAAATGAAGCAAGTGATATATAAATTTTATTCTATTCACTTTTTTATGACCATGGCGTGTAGGCGAGATTCGGCCCCAGCTAAATATAACTTCCTTACTTGATTTTTGTTTGTTTAATAAAATTAGTTAGGCCTGTTGGTGATAAAACCAATATATCCTGTAGTGTGACGAATTTTTATTATTTGTTATTGCTTGGTGGATTATCAGTGGTAGCGACATACGTGATGATGCATGGAAAGATTTATGATACAGAATTGATTGCACTCTCTGATCAATTTGAAAGAATTGGAGTAGAAAGCAAAAAGAAGAAGAATTCATTTACTTACCCTTCACAAATTTAAATGTTTTGGTGCAGCTGCTTGGAAGTAAAGAATTTTGATCGAATAAGTTTATTTTTCAATTTGCAGCTGATTTATCTTATAAATACAAATTTGATCAATCAAATCAATACTAACTAAGTGTAAGATAAAAGCTGTAATAAAAAACATATTGTTCGTTCACTTGGGGTTCAAACAGTGCGAAAAATAAATAAATGAAATAATTTATTTACTAACAATCTTTGAACTTAAAATTTTGTTGTCTTAAAATCCAAAATTACACGTTTAATTTATCTGATCATATATATACATTGAAGATCTACAAATTTTTCTTATTTGAACTTATAAGCTATATCTCGTTTGCTTTCTTTTTTCCTTTTCGCAATGTTGAGATGGACCAAGCTTAATTTCTGGTTTATATGTCCAGATAATAAACAGTAATATTTGTTAGCAAGAAATGTATATAAAACACAATAAGAAAAACGCGACTGTGATTTTCGCCACAATTGAGTCTGGTGCAAAATGATATGAAATGCTATCTAAAAATCTGTTATTTGCAGACCCTTTGTCACGAAATAAAAAAAAAATATGTATGTGTGCAAAGTGCAGAGCGGAGTTGCTTGTAATAAATGAAAAAAATATAAAAAATTTGTAATAAAAAACGGCAACGTTAATGGCTCGCTAAACTGTTAAGAACTTGCTAACCTGTTATTACATTCTCCCTAAACAACAAAACCGCAACAACAAACACCACACCACACACAGACCGACAGGCATGGCTTGATCCTTTTTGTTTTTTTTTTTTGGATTGTTGAGTGGAGATGGACGATGCCAATAACTTCGTGGCTTATATCCAGGCAATAAACAGTCGTAATTATTGGTAAAACTGATATATAAAACACAACAAGAAAAAAAGTGGTCAAAGTAGCTAATGCGAATATGTTAAGAGTAATTGTGTGTGCGTATGTAAATGTCGACTGTTGAGTTGTTCAAAATCATGTGAAAATAAAAAACAGTGTTGCAAGCTTTGGCTGAAAATAAAAAGGGAATGGCAATAGGAAATGATTAAAGGCAAAAAATAATTTAAAACGATAAATTCGATTTTCTAATAAAGCAAGTTAGTTCCCAAAAATGACGTACATTTTTTGCTGTAAAGTGATCGAGGAGGCCCTATAATTTGAAGAACCCAAAAGAACTCCTAATACTACCAACTCTGCGGCATCTATAAAGTAGATGCTCAGCAGACTCGCTAATATTACAAACTTCGCAAATATCACATGGTATAGCACGAATCATTTTTAAATATACTTTATCATAAGTGTGACCACTCATGAGTCTATAAAGAATTTTGATTTCCCAGGAGTTAAAAGCAGCCTCTGATAAGGATTTAAATTGAAATGTAGGATTTATTTTATAGAAAAGGCGATTGGGTTTAATATGCACAATCTCTTTAAATTCATCATTTAGTTGTTGAAAGATTTGATACGAATTGCCCGTATTGCTTCATTACGAGTATATTTGATGCATAAAATTATCCCATCAACTCATTTAAAAAAATGCCGCAGTGACCAGGTATCCAGACAAGGTGACAGTCATCCACTTGCATCTCTTTTATTTATTAGATGTAGAGCTGACTTGCTATCCAAAAAAATAAGAAATTTTTTGATACCATCAGTGACAACCATCTTAATAGCGTGTCTGATGACAAGCAATTCAGTGAAAGTCGAGGAAAGTTCCTCTGCCACTTTCACTCAATGTACTATTTCAGATAGATGCCTCAATACCGAGAAGCTATGCCCGACGGAACCATCAGCGGCAAATATCATAGCTGTTATTGTAATAAAAAAGAAGCTTTTCTTGACATAATATCCTTATATAAAAGAAATTGACATTTTGCTTTGAGGTGGAAATCGATTCAAGAATGTTCATGAAGACCACATTTGTTGGTAACAAAATTCGAGAGAGGAATTGAATATATCTTGTCAACAATATGATGGAGTTTTTGATAACAAAGTGTGTAGCTGCAAGAGACAGTATCACTGAGAGATAAAACTTTCTAAAAAAAGGAAGGATTAATTATCTTGACCTTAATTAACTCCTTGGCAGTACAAAAAACAGCTCTCTCGGCAGCGGGTCATTCACCAGAAATAACATTGAGAATATGTTGAGGAGTTGAGCAGTCAGTCCAGTACAAAGTTTTAACATTCGATTTTCAATATATTTTGGGAAATTACAAGATGCAAAATGTGCAAATTCAATCAGACCTGACTAAAGCTTTGTACACAGTCAGAGCTTTTTTAGAAGGCAGGCCTGACTGATTGTTAGTCATGAGTTTGATGATATTGCATCCAGATTGACAGTCTTTGAAGGCTTTCTCATAATGCCCACAAAGAATTAGGTTGTCCTTTAAAATTCTACCAAGAAATCGAAGAGATTTCACGTGATTAATTTTACTTTCTCTAATAAAGAGCCTGATTTCCTTAGAACCTTTGACAAAATAAATAGTCTTTGTTTTGCTGGCGTTAAAATATAAATTGAGATCGGCGTATGCTTCGAAAAGCAGAATAGCTTTTATCGGGAGATTATTCATAGCCACTGAAAAAGATGAATCCGCAGATACAATTAGGAAATTATCTGCATATTAAAAAATATGTGTTTTGTCATCTTCACGATCATGCAAAGCAGGTGTATATAGATTGAAAGGTACCGGGCTTAAGCAGCTGCGTTGTGGAATGTCACCGTATACTTCAACTTTGTCTGTACCCATTACTAACACACGATCGGATAGAAAATTTAGTATCCACAGATGTATTTGAAGGGGAAGAGAATTCTGCTAAGCTTAATCAAGTTCACACAATCATAGGTTTTGCCGATGTAGAGGGGTAGCAGCTTTTTTTAAATTAGCTATGAGAAAAGATAGTTCATTATTGCACATATTCGCAAATTTGCGTTTTTGATAGGAATAAGAACGGTTTGGAACAATGTTCCCAGTTTTCGAGATATCCTTTAGTCTTTCCGTAACCATGACGTTAATAATCTTTATGAGTGCAGATATTAGCGAAATTACTTAAAGTGTTTAAGTGCTTGCTCCCTTGTACTTTGATACATCGCAAATCTATGGATATAAAGTTACTAGACGAGCAGCTATCAATTGCATGCAAAAGGATATTTAAGCATCCTCCCGACAGTCCTCTGCCTCGATTTTACAAATCATTCATTCAAATCTTGGTGAAGACTAAAAGACCTGGAATATTTATCTTAGCGACAAAGCGTTGGCTATACGAAGCGCAACACATCGTTCTATCGAACACGCTCCATATTATGCGCTCTTTGGTTCAAATGTGATTTAGCATGCATATTCTTATAAAATAATGCTGAACGCTGTAAGAAATTATGATTTGAATGTAATTAACATGCCAAACTCTTAAGACATGTAGTAATTAAGAGTAATTAAGACAGGAAATTAAAATGCAAAATTAGCTCCGTCTAACTTTAAATGTTTGGTAACTAAAGTTATAGGGCATTAGGTCTACGAGCTTAGCAACCCAGGGGGTGCAAGTCTGTTGGCTTTCTCTCTGCTCTTTACATATAGTAACGGAATTCCGTTCCCTTCCCATAGTAGCATCACTTAAAGCGAGAATTATGAAAAGGAAACACATTGCAAAGTCCGCCTGTATAGCATAAGGGGGAAGCAAATGCCATGCATAAGCAAATGCCATGCTTCTTTTTTTGATTACAGGGACAAGAGAGAATACGAACGAGACAGATCAAAAGAATCGGCAATTAGGAGTAAAGGATAGTCTGATACAGAATCTCGATTAAGTGAAGTGTGTTTAAACGGAGAAATTAATTAATTTTTTTCGTCTAATTTACGAAACAGAAATTTTATATACTAATAAAAATGATTCCTATTCGAATATAGACCTAAAACTGTGAATTCCTTACATAGGCTTTTACATGTTTTATGAATTCATGAAAGATATGAACAGTAAAAAATCCTCTTTAATGGAATGCTAGTGCTGCAGTCTAGCAAATAAAGCGCCGTGTGAGGAAGGGAAGGAAGAAGAAAATCACACCAAATAATAAATGTGTCAAGAAGAGGAATTAATTAAACAAAATTAAACGAAAACACTAAAAAAAAGAAGAAAATAATGTATATTATTATACATTAGGTTTAAGAAATAAAGAAACAAAAAAGAAAATAATAATAAATAAAAAAAAAATTGGTGTCCATTATGACGTTTATGGAGTAAAAGAATAAGTGGTTTCGCAAAGATGAGGTAAGTAAGGAGTGCGTGTGTGTGTGGTTGTAATCACGGACGGCGATTTAATGGACCAACAAATACATAGAAACAGATAGATAACGGACAAGAGAACAATACCGGCGGACCGTAGGACCGTTATGTGACGTCACGCCATTAGTAATCCCTATAGGTTGAAAATTAGTTATAATTTATTTTTGTAAATCTAGCTGGCCTAGTGAGGCGGACCAAGTGTAGCCACAGCTCTTTGTAAATACATTACAATAGTTAGCAAAAACGTCTAAAATAGCCGCCTCATTCAAGCCTTCTTTATCGTCATATATCGTAACAGATGGGAAACCCGCAACCTTCCGCTTCATGTTTATAAATTTATAAAATCGCTTAGGGTCCGCAATCAATTGAGTGCCGATGAAAAACTTTCACAATCGAGCTGTTTTAACGCTGCCTCAGGAACACTTAATGCTCACGAAAAAAACTACTCGACTATAGAGAAGGAATCACTAGCTACAGTTTGGGCAGTCAGATATGTTGGATCCGACCTCTATGGTATTGAATTTGATACGAACACCGTTCACCAACCGCCTGGATGGTTAGGAGCTAAAAATAATGGAAAGTACTTCAGCCTGAGACTGCAATGTTGATTAGTCCATTTAATGGTCTACAATGCGAAAATTTCATACATTAAGGACAGAAAATGTTGATATAAATGAGAGCAATTTAATGTACTTTGAGGATATCAATACAAGGGAAAATTCGTCAAAGGAGGGTGGGTTTTCTCTCTTAGGCAAATAATAATAACAGATAATAAAAACGATGAAGCAGCACTTTCATTCGGTAAACGCAGACTATATATAGATAGACCACAATTAAACTCTCAGAAATGCGGTGATACTGTGTATAGTGATTTTTTAAAAGAATTTTACCATAAGAACTTTACCATAAGTTTCAAAAGGCGATTAAAAAAATTTTTCAGAACCTTTATGATATTAAGTTTGTGCAGTGCTCTTATTTTGCGAGAGATGTAGTAGATCAGCAAGAATTAAAAAGATAAATAGATTTATATCACAAAAGTGAAACTGGTAACTGAGGAATTTTCTATTCTATATTATATTTAAATCAAACAGAGAATATGCAATGTTGAGTTAAAAACATCGATAATAAACATCGAATCATAAATGATTGTGACTTTGTTTATCTGTAAAATGTGACAATAATCCAATAAAACCGAAATTCCATCATACTTTAACTCCATCTACTACACCTAAAATAATCCATGTCGATACATAGATCAATAGCCGTTAATAGTCTTCAGAAGTCGTCAATCTTTTATAATTTTCATAGAAAAATATCTCCAAGCATGCCATAGACTTTCATTTTCCAGATAGAAACTGTCAAACTATTGTTCAAAAAATGAGAGAATTTTTGTGCAATAAAAGGGGAAGTAAGTGAGTTTGTTTCTGATGATGAATTTAATACTGAAAATATTCACAATTATTGTAAATGAAGAGAACATGGAGTATCAGGTTGTAATTTCTAATAGCGATACTGGCAACTTAGATTTTGAAAGGCTAAGCAATACAATTTCTGAAAGCATTAAGATCTTGAAACTTGAAGAAAAATGCCAATGATAGTCGTTTGGTCAAGCGTTTAAATTTTGCAACATTTCATTCACCAACCAAACGTAGTCTTTCCGAAGTTGAACAACATAGTGTTAAGTGTATCTTTTTACTTGACAATGGTATTCCTCACTTTGTTAATGGTGTTTCAGTTGAAATTGAAAGGGTTACGAATTGGTTTTATGAACGACATTTCAAGTTTATCTTCATTAATAAAGTTTGTTGCCTGAAGAATAGCTCTAGCTAAGGTTGTAAATATTGGCACACTTTTGTGTAGGACGTGATTAATTTGGACTTGCCCTGTGGCATCTACTACCGCATAGCCAAAGGATAGGCGATCACTCTTAGAAGCGTTTGTAAATGGAGTATATCAACCGCTATTTTCCAGAAGGTTAGATTTCTGTGCGATTAATTCTCTGAAGACGGGATTTGGTGTACATTCGTAAGAGTTGATGTTTAAAGCCAACGATAGTTTAATCCCACATTCGGGAGACATTTAGGTGAATAGTTTTTTCTTTTGTAACATATACACAGGCTACAATAGCCAATTGAAATCTCTTGATTCTTTTGGTAATAATAGCCATTTTCACATCTTCGTCGAGTTGAATTTTTAATGTTAGGAGACGGTCTCGCCAGTCATGTTGTTAAGAAGTATTAGGTACGTCCACTTCATGGTAAGCTGATTTCAAAATAGTTATGGTCGACTTGCTGTTGTTGCCATACACGATTAAGCCAATTCTGCTAAGATAAGCAACGGTGTTTACGTGAACAAAGCCTTTCCAAGCAATGCACCGTATTAAGTTGTAACGTCCGCGTAGATAAGTGTAAGCGGTTTCTGTCGCTATGTTTTTGCTATAGCTCTTTGCGAATGACCAATAAATTATGAAATAACGGAACACAGCTAACATGCTGAGCTTTTTATAACTTCTAATCTAATAATTAAAATAAAAGAGAAGTATTAAAAAGAGGGAAATAGTCTAAAGTCTGTCTGCGTAACATAAGGGTGGATTTTGCTTAATGCATCTGGTTCGCGTTCTACGATAATCCATGGTCAGCAAGCCATTTACAAGCTTAGACGTGGAGAGACAGATCAAGGCAGACGCGGTCAAAGATGATGAGAAAAATTCAGCCTCAAACAAGTACTTGCTTGGTGCAATGAGCGAATAAGATTTGTTTCTTTACTTTTTTGGAATTAAAAAAATTTGATATCGCTATTGTTGTGAACTCGGCTTTTCTCGATACGGTCCGTATCACTAGATCGTGGACATTCTTTTCAAGAGAAAACCAATTTTTCTTTTTCTAATATTTTTTCAATTCTAATATTCTTCTTCGACTCAATGTTCTTGTCCGAATAACTCTGCCTTCCGCAAACAGTCTATTTATATACATTTTTACAAGCATGTTACTATCGCCTAACTTCACTTCATTCTTAATCCGTTAACTTCATTTCTAATCCGTTAACCTGCTTTTCCGCTAATCGTTTTCCTCGGCCGGCAGCTGTATGACGCGTCGCGAATGTGCACTTGCGTTTTCTCTGTGTGGTTTTCCGCTTATCTTTTTCGTCGGCCGGCAGCTGCATGAAGCGCCGCGAATATGCACTAGGGAATTTGTTACTTCGGGAATATCAATAATTTAGCATTAACTGGATTTGGGATTTCCGTAACAATATGGTAAAAAATTGACGGGAATTTAAACTTAAATTAAGACACATTTTGTTTAAAACTACTGTCGCGGCATAATTCTTTGCGCGGGAGAGAGTTTACACAATTTTGCAGCATGCCGTGCCGCATGGCAAAACCTAAAATTAAAATGTGAATTGAAAAAAGAAAAAAATTTACGAAACCCTTAAAAAGCTCATGCACTGTGACTGGGCCCACGAGTCAACTCTGTCTGTGCGGCCCGTTGTCTGCACCGTTCTTCGTTCGTAGGTCCCTTCCTAGTTCGTCAGTGCACGTTTCCTGTCTCCCTACCCCCACTCGCGCGCACACCTATCCATGCTCCGCTTCTCTCCTTAGGTAGGCATTATCCTTTCTCCGTTTCTTTCTCCTTTTTTTTTTATTTATGTTACTATGGATAGAAGAAAAAAAAAATAAAAGAATATTAATATACAATGGAAATGGAAATCATAACCTCTTTGTAGGATAACTGTGTTTTGTTGCTGCGTTTGCCTGAGTATTGAAGCGCTGCCAGGATGCGTTAAACTGCCATTGGAGCCTTTAACACATTCGCGACGGATGGCGCCCAATGTCGTCATTTAAGTTATCGTTTAACAATTCTTTAAAAATGTCATTTTTCAAATTCAAATTACTTTATTCTGGCATACGTTTCTAACATCAGAAATCTCTTACAGAAACAAACAGAACCAAATCACTAATCGTTAATGTACTAACAGTAAGTTTTCAAGCATACCATACAAAAAAAGAATATTGAATTGTAATGAAATGAAATTTGAAAATTATTGAAAAATATGTTTATAATTATAATAAATAATAAAAATATTTTGAAGTATAATTTCAAACCCTCATTTTTCTGTATAAACAAGTCCTATACTCCCTTTTTTAAAATTTAATACAGAAATATTAATTACATAAAAAGTTAAAGCAATTTTTCTAAACCTATGCGCGATTGTAGCAATTGACAAAAAACGCCCCCGTATCATTTATCATGAAATCAGGTTCTTGACATGATGAATCCAAACTTTGCATGGTGCCAGTGAAGACTTCCAACTACGAAGTGATTTCGGCATTGACAACGACATTTAAAATCTTCAGCGAATTTCTTTTAATGAGAGAAACATTCAAGGAACTCTTTTTTTTTTGGTTATTAGCGGGGAGCACTATAAGCGACGCCTTTCTCAGTTGTGGTTAATGATTTGTCCTGCGAAGTATTTGTTACAATAATTATAACAAAAGACCGATTTTTTTTCAAGCTTTTGTCTGGTTACACCGATTTCTTGTTAGCTTTTTTTTCTAGGTGCAAATTACATTAATGGTCCTTTACGGTTTTTCTTCTTATTGTTGTTGTTGCTGTTCATAACAGAATTATTTTTTTTTTTGTTTTTATTTTTTTTTGTTTTCTGTTTAGATATTTCAAGCTTTTGTGCCATAAAAATATGGCATAATTTTTTTATTCGAAATTAATTAATAAAAGTGTAATCATTTAAACAGACATTTAAATGGACACTTAACTGACATGCACTCACGTACGAATGTTAATAATAAATACGGAAAAATTTAATTAAAATTTATTTTATTATTATTATTATTATTATTATTATTATCTAAATTTAGCCAGAGAATAAATTCTAAGACTGAAGTCTTAAAAGCACTAGCATCTAAGGCTTTCGGCTTTTTATTTATTTATTTATTTTTTTTATTAATATTATTATTATTTTTATTATTAAAAACTCTACCGCACTTGAGGTTTGAACCCACGACCATTGAATTGCTAGTCGAGACTCTTGCCTACTCGGCCACTCAGGCGGATAAAAAATTTATTTTAATCAACTCAGTTTGCTTCATATTATGATAGAATATATTTGTTATACTTTACAACTTTTCTCAATGTCACCTTTTTTCTTTTTCTTTTTGTTCTTATTAATTTGAAAATCTAAGCAATTTTAGCCGTACATAATTAAATTTCTAATTTGAAAGCTTTTTGTTAGCAACTTCCCGAGTGTTTATAAATAATTTTGCAATTTTCTTTATTTTATTTACTTAATTTCTCTTCCAAACACATCTCTTTATCCGTGTAGTTTTTTCTTTTCTTTGCTCCAATCGCGTTTACTTTGCCAAGTTGTTGTATTTGTCTTCTTTTTTTTATATAAATCCTTTCATATTTCTTTTTATTGCAAAACTTTTTTCTGCATACATTTTTCATAATGCTTTATTAATACTTCACAACCATTTGCTCTATAAAATGTCATCTTTTACCAATAATTTTCTACATTCTTCACTTATCGATCAAAAGAAAAAAATTCTTTTTCTTTCTTATATAACTAAACATTCCTTTTTACATCTTTCCTCACCAAAAACCAAATCAGGTCTCTTTCTTTTTTTTGCATAGCGGCAAGCCGCTATGCTTGCAAAATGTGATGTCGAATAACGGCAGGCCGTTATTACGATATTACTTACTCTATTGTGAGCGAGTAATGGTCAAAGCAGCCGACAGAAGCCCTACGTTAAATTTGGACGCGGACGTTACACTACGTAATAAGGAAAAAAAAAATAAAATTAATTAATTAATTTTTGAATTGAAATACGTACCGAAAGAGAAGTAAAAATGATTTCCCGTATGGTGAATATGCAGCCTTGGATGAAGCTTCCATGGCGATAATCGAGCAATGGAAGAAGGTGCTACGGAATGAAGAACAAAGGTTTCAAGAGATTGCATGTATTTTGGCCAGCAATTTCTCCAGGTAAAAATGTCAAAGAAAAGGGAAATACCAGTGCACATAGTGCACATAAATTCGATGGTTTTGATTTTCTCCTACCTAAAATAACAGTTTTTCTGAAAATTGCATTTTCAATCTTTACATTTTTTGTTGTATAATTTGAAGATGTTTGCTACCGAAACCGATAAAGTTCATTCAGAAGCTTATCGCGATATTCGTCATATTCCAATTGTCAATTTTGGTTTCAACGATTTACTAGTTTATTGATACTGTTCTACATCACTTTGATTCATATGTTCCTATGAATTGTTTTGGAATATTGTCTCTGATTACCTTAATTTTGTCCAAAAAATTTGTGCCATTAGGACTCCTTTGAAAAAATTCCATAAATCGGTTTTAATTTTCCTTAGCACGAGAATTGTTTCTTACAAAACCGGAAATCGGGCTGCAAGTATTAATGTCTCCATTAAAAAGTAGCATACTGGAGAACAAATTGCAAAGTTCTTGTTGGGAAAAGGAATTCGAGGGAGGAATATAGTATAGAGTATAGTATAGAGTGGTAGTATCGTAAATTTTTTGTTCAACTTTATTTCCACAGCTATAGCTTGTATTTCAGAGAATACATTTGTCCAGAAACAATACCCTGTTTTGAGAATTTGATCAACATATACAAAATACGCAATTTATATATGATTCTCTTGATTAGTATTTGATGCTGCTAAAGTTAATGTAGAGTTCCTTTCTTCAGCTTTGCTATTCGTGACCTTTGAAGTTGATAGTTCTTCATTGTGACACAATCCCAGCAAATATAACGATTCTGCTAGAGGGCAAACGATCTGGTTCCTGATATCTCCAACGAGCTTCCCTCCATGCTACAATAGTTTTCAGGTTTAATTTTTATGATATTCCGCTTTTGTAAATATCTATAATATATAATATAAGATCTCTAGAAAAAAATCTCTAATAAGATTTTTTGAAAAAAGAAACGTTTGTTAAATATTGTGGTTTCTACACGAAAATGTTTATTTGGAACAAAGCACAAAGAAAACACAATTGAAAACCTAAGAGTAATGACTGCAAACAGTGGCAACGATATGGAATGTTCAAATAAACAAATCATAACCAAGGGGCATTTTCATGACCACATTAACTTACTAAAAGCTACGAAGCAATCTGCCAGACTATAACTTTTTCTATGAATTGAAATCACAAAATGTTAAAATTGCAAGACAACTTTTTTACTCCAACATATTGTTTAAATTAAAATTTATCGAAGACAGAGTAAATCAAATTCAAGATAGTATATCCTCCGCAAAAGACCTCATTCTACACCGTAACATATTGACATCAGCCAAAACCACGGATTGCGATATCGACTTTTATAAAATTAAATTAACAAAATTGGACGTTTTGTACAAAAGTAATGCATTGGTAATTGCAATTAAAATACCTTTAAATTTTTTTAAAAATAATGCAACTGATATCTAATTCCAAAATTTCTAGCAATTGATTCAGATAGAAAATATTTTATAACTGTCACATCCGTGTATATAAGGGGGTAAGGGGGTCTTTGTCGGTCTGCTGTCAGCATTGTTCTTTGAAAAAAAAATACACTGCGTAATAACGGAATGCCACTAATATATTTTTCTTTATATTCTTAATAATAACAACTAAATTAAAAGAAATCAGTTATAAAACGAGGACAAAAAGTCGAAGGTCCGTCTCTAAAATTAAGGGGGTTTTGATTTATGCAACTGGTGTGACTTATTGCAATTTTTGTTCACTAGTCAATAGACACACTTAGACACGCAGATACAGCTTATGACAAACATAAGTTTTAGTTGTGAGAGGAGAGGAATAATATAGAGAGTAAAAGTGAGGTGAAGAAGTTCGAAATGATCTTCGAATCAGGCGTGTTTTCTTGCCTTTAAGAAAAAGAGTCTCCAGTCAGTGCTTCACTGCAAGGGTCGTGTTCTTAAGTAAATTTTTTTTTACTAATTCTCAAAAATAAAGAACAGGAAATTTTTTTTTACTGTGAGAAAGTGAACAAACGAAGAATAACGTTGACATAGATACACATATGCATGTAAAATTGATTGGAACTTACATAGATTAAAAAATCAAATTAAAATACATATGTCTACACAAAAATTGTTTAAAACTATACATATAAAAAAGCACATACTGTGAGGACCCAAAGTCGTGCCCTCGTTTTGGCCTCACGGATTCTCCGTCTCTGGGGAGGGGGAGTGCTAAAATAAGAGTAGGCTAAGATAGAATACGTAGTAGTTTAGGCATAGATTAGGAAATAGAATAAGAAATAGTCTAAGAACAGCTTTAGGAATAGAATAAGGAATAGTTAGGATTAGAGTAAGTAATAGAATAGGGATAGCATAACATAGAATAGGAATAGATTAAGATAGGATAGGATAGAATAAGAATAGCGTAAGTATAGGTTACAAGTAGGTTAGAGAAAGTTAGTTTAGGCAGTGAGAGTTAGGCTCTCAAACCGACGAGTCGGGCTCGAGAGATAGGCAGTCGAGTACGCATTTCTTTTCATAGTTGACTGCGTGTGATTTATTTGTGCTAGTTTCAGTAAAACGAGTCAAACTAATTATATATTAATCTAACAAAAGGAATTGAATAAAAGGACAGAACCAAGTGCCTGCAAATATAAATTTTCTTGTGTTTGCTTTCTTTCCCTGGGCCGCTGAGCTGCCCCAGCCTAAGGAAAGGGCCGAAACGGCCTCACAATACATAGATATAATATATAGTACGGCAACTGTGCGTGTGCGTTGTAGTCACGTTTTAATTCTGTGCAAGAAATATTTCATTTCCTTATTGTATACCATAAGTTTTTTGTTTTATTCGGGTCTAAATTATTAAAATCTTTAATAGAATAAAGTGTTCAATTTAATTTATATGCAACATATTAATCTTTTACGTGAAATTCAATTTAGCTTTGTGCAATCAACAATTAGAGCTCTTGGTAAAAGCCTTTCCTTTTTCTCTTAATTTGTGTTTACAGTTTGTTTTGCTTTCGCTCTATATTTACAGTGTTAACGAAAGTGGGAAGTTTGCTTTAATTTGTTGACAAATTCTGTGTCATTGAATCTTTTAGTTTTATGTTCTTTTTTTTATTTTTTTTTTCTTCTCACTTCATAATCTCTTTCTGCCGTGTTTCACTGGACATGGATTGTCTATTTACACCATGTCGTGTGAAAACAGGTCCAGAATCTGAACTATTCACCTCGTGCTGGTTCTGCGAACGTTTCTGCCATGTAAAGTGCGATGGTCTCAATGGTCGTGCCGCTGATGCAGTCATTGATCCCTCAAAAGGCTGGTCATGCCTTGACTGTAGGAAGCGTGACATTGATTTCTACAAACTACTCAAACGGAGACGAGAAATTCTTTCTCAGATTTGAGCAAAAATCTCGACTCCTTGTGGGAGGAGTTTGAAATAATTAAGACTAGGTTTGACGATTGTCGTTATATTAAGCACTCATCTTCTTCTCCAGGTAACAAAGTTACAACAGTTAGCGTAGAAGGTGGTACGTCACCTCTAAACTCTCCTAAGTCTGATTCGTTGTTAGCGTTTCCTCAATGTCTACAAAGAACGGTAGTGCTTCTACTATCGTTGAGTCGGTCGGTTAAAAAAAGTTACAAATAAGACGCGAAGTCCGTGATCTATACTGAAGTGGCAAGGGTATCTCCTGGCAGTGGCGTCACACACTCTAATCAGGCGTCATCGTCTAAAAATAATAAAGAGAATAATAAATCATCTTCTTCCCATGGCTGTTCGAGTGTGAACGCTGGTCACCAAACTGGGCATGTCCCTCAAGCTGCTCGTGCAAGTGTGGTAACCCCCTCGATATTCTCCCTATCTCAAACCTCCCCAGCCATGAACGCTACTGTTCCTAGTAGGGATGACATTTGCTTGACGGCAGTTCCTCCCAGAAAGGCAATATTTGTATCAAGACTGGCACCTGATACATCCGTGGATAACATAAAAAGTTATCTGGCAGCGAAAGTACCAATAGTCAATTTAAAGCGTGTTAGCATTTTCAAATTGGCTCCTTCTCGGTCTAGAGCAATCTCTTATTTTAAAATTCTAACGGAAAACATGGATATGCTGTTAAATAAACCATTGCAGCCAGTTGGATCCCTAATTAAGGAATTTATCCGTCGAGATCGTTCCCGTAATACTAATACTAATGCAGTAATCCTTTGAACTTCAAAAAACTAAATGTTTCGTCAGGCTCATTCGCTCTCATTTACCAAAATGTTAGGGGCTTAAACTTAAAAATTCGCTCCACTTTTCTTAATTCAGTGAGCACGGAGTTTTCCTTTTTGGCCTTGACTGAACCTTGGTTAAAACCTGATATTCGCCGGAACTATTGCATAATTCGTGTCGGATTTTCAGAAATGATCGACTGTATCGCATTGTTGGTGGTGTTTTAATTGCCATATCTGCGACAGTCCCGCCCTATTCAATTGAATTTGCCACAACTCCCGACGTTGAATTTACGGCCATTCGAGCGAAATTTCCTAATAAACAGTTATATGTAACTTGTTCCTATATTCCCCCAAATTCGGATATCTCCATATATGAGACATACGCCGCCCTCATTTGTGAAGTGGCCAGCCAGCCTACTAATTTTGTCATTCTGTTGGGTGACTTCAATTTGCTTCAAGTCACTTGGTGATATCACAGAGCTGTTCTGTTTTTTAATGAATTATTTGATCATAATTTAGTTCAATACAACCGTACCTCTAATTGCAATGGTAGACTGCTTTTTCTCTGCTTTGCCAATTTCCCTGAGATTAGTGTAAATTTTTGTTCACCTTTTAGTTTGCCTGAGGATCCTTACCATCCAGCAATGTGCATTTCCTTTCATCATAAGTATGATGGTTCGTTGAACTGCTTTAATGTTCCAAATTCAACCTTTTCAAGCAAATATTATGATTTTTGTAAAATCAATATTTTATTGCTAAAATATCATCTTTCACATATGAGACTTGATTTCTCAATCGGAAGTATAGAAAGCTTATTGTCATCGTTCTACAATACATTAAATCTAGCTATTGCTGCATCTGTTCCGATCAAGCACTGCCGACCTCGAAGCAGATGTCCCCCGTGGTTTAATAAGACAATTGGATATTATAAGAATAAGAAAAACAAGCTTTTCAAAAAAATTTTCAAAAAGTCACTCTTCTTCGGACTATTTCGGTTATCCACCCGCAAAGCGGATAGATTTAACTCCCTCAACCACCATTATTATTGCAGTTCATTAAATCCTCTCTGTTTGCTAATCCTAAATACTTTTTTAAAATTGTTAATTCAAAAAGAAAAATTTTCTCACGCATGTTTCTTTTAATGGCTCTGATTCTTCGGATGACTTTGAAATCTCACATCTGTTCGCTGAGTACTTCCGACGAAACTTTTCGACTGCTAATTTCGCTTTATCAACAAACTGCCCTATCCTATAACTAACTTGATTTCAATACCTAATTTGGTTATTTCTGAAGATGACGTTTTTAAAGGGTGGCGTTCTTCAAAATACAGTTGTGCGCTTGGACCTGATGGAATTCCATCATGTGTACTTTAATCTTGCGCTGTGGAGCTATGTCGTGTTATCTCAAAGATTTTTAATCAGTCCTTGAATTTAAGTGTTTTCCCTTTGTGTTGGAAGACTAGTTTTCTTATTCCTATTCACATGAGTAGACAACTTGTTGAGAGCTATAGAGGCATCGCCAAGTTGAATGTCTTGTCTAAACTATTCGAGAGAATTGTGAATCAGCATCTGGCCTTTGCCATCAAATCGTATATTTCTCCACTCCAACATGGCTTTCGAAAAGGAAGATCTACGGTCACGAATCTGTTAGAGTTTACTTGTCATGTTTTCAAGGCTTTTTCTAGCGGCTCTCGCACTGATGTCATATACACTGATTTTAGCTTAGCGTTCGATTTGGTTAACCATAAATTACTTATCTTTAAACTTCAAGCCTCTGGTTTCTCTTCCCATTTAGTGATATGGATAAGCTTTTATCTGCATAGTAGGTCATTCAGGGTTTTGTTTAACTTCATCACCTCATATGAATTCCCCATTATGTCAGGCTTACCTCAAGGGAGCCACTTAGGATCCATTTTATTTAATCTATACATTAATGGTTTGCCTTCGGTGATTAAATCCAGCCAGATTTTAATGTATGCTGACGATGTGAAAGCGTTTTCTTCCTTTTCCATAGAATCGCAATCATATCAGCTTCAAATAACTTGGTTGCATGGTGCTTGTTGAATTATATGACCTAAACAAATCTAAGAAACTTTCTTTCTCAAGGAGGAAGCCATTCATTACTCAGTATTTCATAGATTCGTACAAGTTGGAGGACGTCGATTCGTTCACAGTTCTAGGCGTTCTCTTTGGCCACAGGTTACGTTTTAATTTGCACATTGAGCGCTTGGTTTTATAAAGAGGTGGTCCAAAGAGCTTGATGATCCTTACATTTCGACAACGTTGTACATGTGTTTGGCTAGACCTATACTTGACTGTGCTTCTGTTGTGTGGAGTCCTTCCCATAGGTGCTATGTAGATTCAATTGAATCTGTTCAAAAGCAATTTTTGCTGTTTGCCCTTAGGGGTTTGGGTTGGGACCCGATTGCCTCTCTTCCTCCCTATGAAAATAGGTTGCTTCTGTTATCTTTACCGTCTCTCGAGAAATGTAGATTTGTTCTTGGCGTTTCCTTCTTAGTCAGAGTAATAAATGGCACTAAAGACTCCTCCGCATTACTTGGTGAGTTAAACTTTAATGTCCCTAACTGTTTCTCCAGGCACTTTATCCTTATTAAGCTTAGCCAATGTAAATACAATTATAAGCTGTTTAACACGCTTAGAGTTGTTTGCAGAAACCTAAATGATGTCTATCACTTATTCTCATTATCGGACTTTTTAAAGTCTATTAAAGCAACTTTGCTCAATATGCGCGATCTTCCTATGTCTTACTCAAACTAACTTGCGTTCGTAAAATAAAATTTAGATTAAAAAAATAAAAACATACATATATATATATATAAACGGGCTTAAAATTAAATTAAATTAAATTAAATTAATATGACATTGTCTTTAGAAAACGTAATAAATTGGGGTGAAATAAAATTGAGTTAAAAATATATGTTAAAATTAATGAAAATCCTACTGTCACGAAGACGATGCTAAAATTACGTTTTCTGTTACTGGGATCGTGTAGCGCCGTATAGAATTTTTAGTGATAACTAGATCTATTACACGCTAGATCTATTACACTTCGGCTTCTAAACACACAGAAACAATTAAAAATGATTGGAAAATTACACATCGACATTTTAGTCACCGCACTCTGTACTCTATTGTTAGAGGGAAATGCATCAGTTCGCCTTTAAGTCCAATGGCTGTTGTCTCTAAATTTGTTTACTTTGGAATTTTTTTCTTCTTCCTTCGACCCTCCTCCAATTTGTTTCAAAGATTTTTTGTTATAACCCATCTTTTTTTTTCGATACTTATGGTCTGGCTTAGTCTAAAACAAAAAGTATAAATAAAAAATAAAACAATTGAAAATGGAATTTTGGAGTTGAAATTGTGATTCAATTACATTCCGCTGTTTTGTTGAAGAAACCTATAGAATTTAATTTACAGCTTACATTGTCCCAAGGTTTGTTTAGCTTTGTACGTCCCTGGGCACAGCGTTGGTTGTAGTTATGCGCCATCTAGGAACGAGCCGCAGTGAACTGCAGCGGTGTGCGAATCCTACTTTTTTTTGGAAGCTTACCTGCAATCGCGACCATTGTATATTAAAAAAGAGTTAATACAAACAAATTAAAAAAACGTACATTTGTTCTTCTAGTTAGTGTTTTGAAATCTTGAATGCAAAGAATTACTCAAGTAAACCAAAAACAGACTAAACCGGCAAATCACTTCAATGATAAAAATTCAGTTGAGGTGCTTCGAGTTCTCTTTTTTTTATGCCTTCATACACATCACATTTTACCTGGCAATTTTGGTGAATGCTTCTAATATTTTATAAATATATGGTTTGCCTTTATTAAATAATGAGAATGATATGATAGAGAACGTCGTCATCCACTTGGATTACACACCTTAGGTGCCTAAGTGGATATATTATTATAGAAAACCATCCGTTTCGCCCGATAACCACGGTATTTAAGTTAAGTGTAGACCATTTTATAGTCAACTCCAAATTTTTTTTCGAGCTATGTGCTTTTGCTGGTATCATTGAGCCAATTAATAAACGAGTGCTGAAATTAAGAGAAACCAGGGTTCAATCTTCGAAGGTAAGGAAGCCTGGAACAACCGCCTCGCACCAGAATCGTATAAATTTCCCAAAGCAGGAAATATGAAACTTAACTCTTTAAACCAAAACATGGCGGCGCTAAACGTTTCCAGGAATCTTACATTTAAAGGGTTTTCATTTTCGACTAGAGTAAATTCTCCTTTTACTCACAATCACCATTAGATTTAAACTTTGCAAATTTTTAAATTTGCTTGTTCATTTATCAGAGAGGACAGCCAGCTGCTATTTTCCACATTTTGACAGCCACAATTAAATATAAACAAAAGTTTCTCCTTTTTTTCTGCTTTTTCATTCACAAATGAATGTGAGATTTTCACGGAGGTTGTACGTGATTGGAACCAAAACGTTTATCAGTTATCGACTTGGTGCCGAACTCGGATACGCGATTACCCTGCACTTTGCACACATTAAATATGTGCATAAATGATGTATAAGACTTATTGTTATTTTGTTGTTCCCTTTTTTCTAACGTTTGCGTATGATTTATGCGAATTATTTGTTTCTAATTTTTGTTATTCAAACATTTGAAAACTTTTAAAGGTAGTTTAAACTAAATTTTAAAATAAAAGTAATTTCTTATCTTCTTCTTTTTTTGAATCTTTTAAGATACCCTTATGTTTATTTTCAGGGTGCATTAAGTGCTCTCTATGCGTTTATAAAGCGGTTAGAATTACGTTTGGAATACTTCATCGCTATTCCTTGCTGTACTCAATATGTTTTGTGAGCGCATCGGCTCACTGTTTTGGTATTGGTAAGATTTCAATTTCAATCGTCAATCAGTGCGTGACTAATGGTTTACGACTACACTTGGAACTTCACTGAATACTTTTGAATTCGCCTACTATATAAAGTTCATTCTAAAGGTATTTTCGAATGGATAGGAAAACGTCACATCATCGTTACATGTTATCAAATAAAATACAGTGAATATTGGGTTAATATAATTTATATATTATACGTATATTATATATTATATATATATATATTTAGCAGTTCTATACACCTCCATAAAAGTTAAGCAAAAAAAAAAATAGTATATTAATAAAATCAAACAAGTAAACAAAAAAATAATAAACGGAGTTTTTCGTGTAATGAATAAATAAAATAAAAATAGCTGGTGCTATAAAAATAGGGCCACTGCCACCTGAAAATTATGGGAAATTGAAACTCCAGATGAAAGTCATTTTAATAGACAAATACTCTGAACATTATGCAAATACTCAAAAAGAACGCCCGGCAGATAGGAGCAAAACTACCAAATAGAAAGAAATCGACCAAAGCCAATGTGGAGATATAGTTATGATAATTCTCTTTGAACTTGGTCTAATAGCGTAATATAAAATTTCAACCAGGAAAGAATTCATATGAGAAGAATTAAAGTCAATTCCAAAAGTCCTGCTAGGAAAGGTCCGTTATTAAAGTGAAGGTTTGTTTTTTGTTTTAACAATACAGAAATGGGGTTGCGAAAAAAGCTCATAGTACAAAACACGTGTTGTGCCCAATTGTGCACGAAGGTATGTCACGGGATGTGAACGTAAGTTATAGGCAGTCGTATAAGGAGTATAGGCTTTTCTAAGGTCTTCGTGAGCCTTTTCGCGAATCAACTCTAGCTTCTCGTTCTTCTTTCATAACGAGGAAGGATCTTGTAGAAGGTCTAGATTTAGTAACGGATTTGCCCTTACTTAACATATGTTGATCGAAGCGAACATAATACGGTGAAAACCCGGTGCTTACATGAACAGCTCTCCTCAAAGCACAATTGTGGGCTTATGTGGGTTTTATCATCAATTAAAAATGCAGCGAATTTTAGAATAATAACCAATTTAATATGGTTTAAGTTCTGCATTTCTTTTCACAAATTAAGTTCTACATTGTGTTGCATGAATTCTATATGAAAGACGGAGAAAATGTAAGAGGTCAGTCAACGGACTTTTTGATGCAGCATCTAAGTTAACAAAAATAAACGTCAAAATTAGTGACGACCTACTTGCAATATTTTAGCCTATCCGACAGAAATTGGGGATGAATTGCCAATACTATCCGTTTTAGATGTAAAAGTCGTAGAAGAAGAGCAAGCTGGAAAAGAAATTAAAAAAAGGTAGGGATTACAGAGCCCTTTATGTATCTCTGTATTATGTAATAAATCGGTGTCGCAAAAATTCATGAAAAAAGCCCTGAAAGAAGGAAACCAGCGAAGTGTCAGAAGTGGTTTAAGTTAAACCACTTTTATTGAAATTATGGAAAGCAGAACAAATATGGCTGACAACCCTGCAACCCTGTTTTCAGCTAGTGACAGTAATTATTATTGAATGCACCACTTCAGACTCGCTCATTTAATTTTCTTATTGCTTCCAAATTCAGTGTAGCAATTGTAAAGCAACAAATGCAAATTCAGACTCGCTCATTTCATTTAATATTATGTTCGAAAACAATTAAATTTTTACTAAAATTTTTTTTTTTTTCTTTACTTTTTTATGTGTCTTCGTTTATATAAATTTTTTTATTCGCATATATCTTTATTTACGTCGCTACCCTTTGAATTAAGAATAGTATAACACTTCATTTCAATTTACTATATCAAATCAAAATTTCGTTCTGAATAATAATTATGGAACCATCGATGAATATTTATTTCTGTTCTGAAAGTTAAAAACTATCCTAATTAGGCGATTGAATTGTGGTGCGGTTTTGCCATATTGCTCGACTTATTTCAACAACAAAGTATATGCTTCAACATCCGATAGATTCGATAAGTGTACGTAGCAACGATTAGTTGTGCGAAACGTATTTAAAATGACGCAGCACCCATGCTTAGGAAATTTAGATGCTAATGTTTGATCTGGGCTCAGTGGAGATTGCATTCCTTTAAGCGTCTTTTCGTATTCTGATTTCATTGCTCCAATGCTATTTGCTTTTATCGCTGATATGCCCGCAGGGTTTTCCGATTGAGCATCGTGAGCATCGCATCTATAATTTGTTTGTTCGTGTTTGAATAATGGGTACATTACCCACGTGCTCACATGCGTTCCGATAAACCAAAACTTGAGGATTTCAAGCAAACAGACAACATTTTAAAAATGGCCAATAATAATTCATCAAAAATATAACATTAAAAATAAAACCTACATTTGGCAAAAGCGATAGCGTACAGCCCGAAGAATTATATTATGTACAAGGTTCACATACTTTAGTATCCAAATACTTTCAGTATCATCGCCTATGAAATCAAATTCAAGAAAACATATGCGATAATCTCAGATACAAAATGTTTAAATAATTTCGATCATTTATAGGAGAGAAAACGTCATGCTAATACAAACGAAATAAATTCGAACTCATTGGCTTCTTGGCTGAAACTCTGGAGTCACAGTCTCTACATTTACTTGTTTCTATTAAATTTGAAAATGCCACAGAGAGGTTTACTGGCCAGAAAATCAAACGCTTATGGAGAGGTTTCAGTGGTTCACTCACCCCGCAAGGAAATGGCACTTCTGAACGAAAAAACACTACTTTGTTGAGATATTCAGATGTATGTTGAATCATGCTGGTGCTCTTGCTATATTTTGGGCTGAAAAACGCAGCTTGTCACATAAGAATCGATATCCATCAGCCTCATTAAATGGAAATATGCTTTACATTGTATGGACGGGAAAGAAAGCCTCCATAAAACAAACCAAACCATTTATTTATTTATTTAGTTATTTATTTATTCACTCTCCTTATACATGAAACTCAACTAAAATAAATGACAGTCGAGCTCAATTGACTCTTAAATTAATTAATATTAAAACTTAGTATAAGTATAATAAAACAAATAAGAAGAAAAAAAAAGCCTATACACAACTAGCACAGAGCCACACCCACAACCGGTACAGGACCAAATTGCACATGAACCCCTGAGCCATCGCAAACATGCATAAGCTTGGCAACCGATAGTAGTTAATAATAATTAATTTTCGAATCGTAATGACTTTTTAGGATAAAAAGGTAGTTCAAGCACGACATAGGTAAATCACGCGTATTAAGCAATGTTGCTTTAGTGGATTGTAAAGAGTAATGGATTTAATGGATTGCAATGACAATAAGTGATAGACATCATTTACGTTTCTGCAAACAACTCTAAGCGGGTTAAACCGCTTATAATTGTGTTTACATTGGCTAAGCTTAATCAAGATAAAGTGCCTGGAGAAACAGTTAGGGACATTAAAGTTTAACTCACCAAGTAATGCGGAGGAGTCTTTAGTGCCATTTATTACTCTGATTAAGAAGGAAACGCCAAGAACAAATCTACGTTTCTCGAGAGACGGTAAAGATAACAGAAGCAACCTATTTTCATAGGGAGGAAGAGAGGCAATCGGGTCCCAACCCAAACCCCTAAGGGCAAACAGCAAAAATTGCTTTTGAACAGATTGAATTGAATCTACATAGCACCTATGGGAAGGACTCCACACAACAGAAGCACAGTCAAGTATAGGTCTAGCCAAACACATGTACAACGTTGTCGAAATGTAAGGATCATCAAGCTCTTTGGACCACCTCTTTATAAAACCAAGCGCTCAATGTGCAAGTTAAAACGTAACCTGTGGCCAAAGAGAACGCCTAGAACTGTGAACGAATCGACGTCCTCCAACTTGTACGAATCTATGAAATACTGAGTAATGAATGGCTTCCTCCTTGAGAAAGAAAGTTTCTTAGATTTGTTTAGGTCATATAATTCAACAAGCACCATGCAACCAAGTTATTTGAAGCTGATATGATTGCGATTCTATGGAAAAGGAAGAAAACGCTTTCACATCGTCAGCATACATTAAAATCTGGCTGGATTTAATCACCGAAGGCAAACCATTAATGTATAGATTAAATAAAATGGATCCTAAGTGGCTCCCTTGAGGTAAGCCTGACATAATGGGGAATTCATATGAGGTGATGAAGTTAAACAAAACCCTGAATGACCTACTATGCAGATAAAAGCTTATCCATATCACTAAATGGGAAGAGAAACCAGAGGCTTGAAGTTTAAAGATAAGTAATTTATGGTTAACCAAATCGAACGCTAAGCTAAAATCAGTGTATATGACATCAGTGCGAGAGCCGCTAGAAAAAGCCTTGAAAACATGACAAGTAAACTCTAACAGATTCGTGACCGTAGATCTTCCTTTTCGAAAGCCATGTTGGAGTGGAGAAATATACGATTTGATGGCAAAGGCCAGATGCTGATTCACAATTCTCTCGAATAGTTTAGACAAGACATTCAACTTGGCGATGCCTCTATAGCTCTCAACAAGTTGTCTACTCATGTGAATAGGAATAAGAAAACTAGTCTTCCAACACAAAGGGAAAACACTTAAATTCAAGGACTGATTAAAAATCTTTGAGATAACACGACATAGCTCCACAGCGCAAGATTAAAGTACACATGATGGAATTCCATCAGGTCCAAGCGCACAACTGTATTTTGAAGAACGCCACCCTTTAAAAACGTCATCTTCAGAAATAACCAAATTAGGTATTGAAATCAAGTTAGTTATAGGATAGGGCAGTTTGTTGATAAAGCGAAATTAGCAGTCGAAAAGTTTCGTCGGAAGTACTCAGCGAACAGATGTGAGATTTCAAAGTCATCCGAAGAATCAGAGCCATTAAAAGAAACATGCGTGAGAAAATTTTTCTTTTTGAATTAACAATTTTAAAAAAGTATTTAGGATTAGCAAACAGAGAGGATTTAATGAACTGCAATAATAATGGTGGTTGAGGGAGTTAAATCTATCCGCTTTGCGGGTGGATAACCGAAATAGTCCGAAGAAGAGTGACTTTTTGAAAATTTTTTTGAAAAGCTTGTTTTTCTTATTCTTATAATATCCAATTGTCTTATTAAACCACGGGGGACATCTGCTTCGAGGTCGGCAGTGCTTGATCGGAACAGATGCAGCAATAGCTAGATTTAATGTATTGTAGAACGATGACAATAAGCTTTCTATACTTCCGATTGAGAAATCAAGTCTCATATGTGAAAGATGATATTTTAGCAATAAAATATTGATTTTATAAAAATCATAATATTTGCTTGAAAAGGTTGAATTTGGAACATTAAAGCAGTTCAACGAACCATCATACTTATGATGAAAGGAAATGCACATTGCTGGATGGTAAGGATCCTCAGGCAAACTAAAAGGTGAACAAAAATTTACACTAATCTCAGGGAAATTGGCAAAGCAGAGAAAAAGCAGTCTACCATTGCAATTAGAGGTACGGTTGTATTGAACTAAATTATGATCAAATAATTCATTAAAAAACAGAACAGCTCTGTGATATCACCAAGTGACTTGAGGCAAATTGAAGTCACCCAACACAATGACAAAATTAGTAGGTTGGCTGGCCACTTCACAAATGAGGGCGGCGTATGTCTTATATATGGAGATATCCGAATTTGGGGGAATATAGGAACAAGTTACATATAACTGTTTATTAGGAAATTTCGCTCGAATGGCCGTAAATTCAACGTCGGGAGTTGTGGCAAATTCAATTGAATAGGGCGGGACTGTCGCAGATATGGCAATTAAAACACCACCAACAATGCGATACAGTCGATCATTTCTGAAAATCCGACACGAATTATGCAATAGTTCCGGCGAATATCAGGTTTTAACCAAGGTTCAGTCAAGGCCAAAAAGGAAAACTCCGTGCTCACTGAATTAAGAAAAGTGGAGCGAATTTTTAAGTTTAAGCCCCTAACATTTTGGTAAATGAGAGCGAATGAGCCTGACGAAACATTTAGTTTTTTGAAGTTCAAAGGATTACTGCATTAGTATTAGTATTACGGGAACGATCTCGACGGATAAATTCCTTAATTAGGGATCCAACTGGCTGCAATGGTTTATTTAACAGCATATCCATGTTTTCCGTTAGAATTTTAAAATAAGAGATTGCTCTAGACCGAGAAGGAGCCAATTTGAAAATGCTAACACGCTTTAAATTGACTATTGGTACTTTCGCTGCCAGATAACTTTTTATGTTATCCACGGATGTATCAGGTGCCAGTCTTGATACAAATATTGCCTTTCTGGGAGGAACTGCCGTCAAGCAAATGTCATCTCTACTAGGAACAGTAGCGTTCATGGCTGGGGAGGTTTGAGATAGGGAGAATATTGAGGGAGTTACTACACTTGCACGAGCAGCTTGAGCGACATGCCCAGTTTGGTGACCAGCGTCCACACTCGAACAGCCATGGGGAGAAGATGATTTATTTTGCTCTTTATTATTTTTAGGCGATGACTCTTGATTAGAATGAACGACGGCGCTGGGAGGCGACACTCTTGCCACTTCAGCATAACTTAAAGCAGAAGGACTTGTCGGCTTATTTGTAACTATATTGTTACGGACCGACTCAGCAATATCGGAAACGCTGACGTTCATCGTAGAGTTAGACGGACGCGCTAACTTGTACTTGTATTTCGCAATAAAGCATTAGCATTGTTTAAAGAGGGCTCAACATGCAAATTTGATTCACGATGAAGAAGAACGCAGCTACGGCCTGTAGTCTTTTGCTACCAAATAGACGAAATATAATTATATCGTGACATGAAAACTTTCGAAGAGCTACATTTCTAAAATAGTATGAAAGTATAAACGATAACAACTGTAACTTTCCGATTGCAATAACATTTACAGCTTGAACATCGAGCTAGTTGGCATTACAGCCGAACTAACTAACTTTACAATGAGACGTGCCTTTATCCATTACAACATCTGATTGTCTGACCTTTTGATTGCATTCATATAATATATTGTTCCGTTAGGTGCAGTCCGTTGTCTGACTTTGACTAGATGACTAAAAATTATTTCTTTCCTTACCCAATGTGGCTGCCTACGTGGGGCACATCTATTTGGGATTGCATACTTGCTTCATACTTGTTTTTTGTTTTACTATTCCATCTGGTCATATTAAATTTTTGAGATCTCGCCTCATAACTGTTTCATCGCTAATTTTCTTTGGTTGTAAGGATGTATATTGATCTTTCTATGAAGAATTTTTGGGTTCGTTCGTACAGAACAAGGTTCTTTTTGCCAATCTTTATTTTTGCTATATACCCATGAGTTCGCGAACTCATGTTCGCAGTAAACACAGATTGGGCTTGTTGATTTTTGACGTGTTGTTAATCCGCTGTTTTCTTCAGCTTATCTTACTTTTTGTTCAATCCGTTGGTGAATTGAAACTTTTTTTGTGGTGATTCAAGCCATCCACTATTTTTGATAAATAGTTGTTAATGTTAAGTTGAACTAGTCTGAGAAAAGAAGCATAAATTTTCAGGAGCATTACTTCTGGCACATGTCATTTCCTTTTTTATTTTCTTAGAATTTGTCAATTATATATGTCTAATTTTTTTGGTTTTTATTTACTAATAATATCAATATATCTATATAATGTCATAATGTTATAGTGTCATTACATTGAATTATTGCACATACCCTTGTATAGCTTGTTTGCATAGTTTTTGAAAATTTTTCCTTCTTTTCTTTGTGGTACTTTGCGTTTATATTGATATCATCTGATGCACAAGTCACCTTACATAATTTTTTTATATCATTAGCCCCTTAAATTGGTATTATAAATAAGTCAGTCCGTTCAGAAGATAGCGCTAATCAGATTGGGCTAATAGTTGCTCGACACCTTGCATCGCGTTCCTATAAAAGTTCCGAAACCTCGACATATTAGTTTCTACTCCTCGCAGTCGTACATTTCGTACAAAGTGCGATATCATCTACTTGAATCAGAATCAAGAATATCTGGTTTTTAAAAAACTCTGTCGGCACACCAAGTTGTAACCGTACAATGTAACAGAATTGCCTTTCGCGGTTCGAAAAGAACATTTCAAAAATTGCGTCTAAAACCCAGCCCACATAAAGATACTACTAAAACTGCAAGCAACGAAAATGATAGCAATAAAAACTCCCTGCTCGATATGTCGGAACAAAAATATTGATGAAATGAGCAAATTTAAATAAATAAGACGGCTACACAATCCTACATTAGCCTAACCATCCCTCGTTAGGCCTCAATTGAGTGCTTTGAACATAAATACAGCTCAACGTCATTCATATTAAAGTAATTTTCCTGTTCACAATGCTTCGCTTCCGATCCATTTTAGGTCAGCTTTTAATCATACACATCACGATGTGAATCTGGATAAGGTATGTAATATTATTTCTGGTTGGTTTTTAAGGTTTAGCGCAACGAAAGTGGAGGCTTGTTGGTTGATAATTTTCTATGTCGGACTCAAGTATTAACAATGCAAAGTAACGTGAAAAATGTGAAATTTTTTGTCTCTACCTCGACTTGCTGTTTATAGGCAAAGCCTTTGACTGGTATTGGAGCTACATTCGTAAGTTTCGGTTAGTCGAATGGGAACCACTATGTCGTGAGCTGAGAATTCAATTTAGTGACCCACTCTCGGATGTGAATTTAAGAGAGTTGAAACGTAATAGAAGGCAAAAGCTCGCCGAAAAGTTTGATGCATTTTGTGACGCGATTTTGTGACTGCCAGATCGACTTAGAATTCCTTTACCCGATTTTCAATTGGTAGGAAATCTGAAAAAAATATACGTCCCGAACTAATACACTTTAAATGTAAGAGATAAATCGTGTTGAGACATGAGAGATTAGAGGAAGAATTGAACAAGCCTAATTTCACAAAACCCAGTACTCGTCACGTGTCAGAAATGGTAGAGGACGAAGAGGCAATTGATGATATTGTTGAAGAATATAAATTAATTGAAATTGTAACTGAAATTGTTTGCAAAACGGTTATCGTTTCGAAGACTAGCAGGTAGGCATATGTTTTGTTATCGTTCTGGGACCTTAAGTTTATATAAAGCCAGGTGCTGTAATGTAATGTAAACTCCAAAGAGTTTTCCGTAAAATCCTCCCTGTCTATCTGAATATAGAACTTGGAATTTTATTGTTTTTTAGAGCTACACTTAGGTGATTGGAAGCTGATGGAAATTTGAACGCAAGATTTAATTTGTTTACAATCACCAATTGCTTGTCAATTTATTTTCTCTTTTTCTTCATTCCCTCTTTTATATTAAATTTTAAAGTGTGTCATATTTATTTTCAACGGTTTTCTGTTTACGCCGTTGTATCAGTTGTTCATAGAAATGATATACGACCATTTGCTTCCGTTAGGTTACTTTCAGAAGACGTAGGTATGGGTGATATTGGTGCATTTGTTTCATTTTTTGCCTCCGATTGTACAAAAAGTTTCTCCAGGAAGGTTGCATAATCACTGATGTTACTTGTAAGTAAGAGGAATCCTAAAGCTCTTGGTCCTAATTTGTAACACCAGCTATGAAACCAGGAGAAAATGTAACGTCCGCGTGTATAGGCGAAGGCATTTATTTCTTTTCATAATTCTCCTTATATAATAGTTCAAATTAAAGAGAGTAATTATGAAAACAGAAAGAACAGTACAAAGTCCGTCTGTATAACAGAAGGGTGGGTTTCGCGTAATGAAATTGGTATCATTTTTTGACCCATACTGACTAAGCCACTCACAAACATAGATATATTAAGAGACAGTTCCCAGCAAACGCAAAAGAAAGGAAAAGAGAGTCTTTAAGTCAGTGTACATCAGACACTCGATCAAACAAGACACAAAGTCTGTGTGAATTATTCATATTATTTTTTCTATATTTTATATAAATCTGTAAGCAAATTGACCAAAAAGAAACATTTGTAAACGTACACACATACAAGTATGTTCACGTGACAATTAAATAAGGGAAAAATAGTTAATAGTAGATAGATAGTAGAACTAACATAGATAGATAGTAGAACTAAGTTTTAAATAAACGAGCTTTAAGTAGTTTTCGAAATTGAACTTAAAACCACAGTGTTTGCCTTTTGATTTTTTTTACATAATTTTCAACAAGAAAAATCAAAAGAAGAATTACAGGCTTTGATATAAGGTGCTGATATAACTGAATCGTTCAAGGGAAGAACTTGTTAAAGAAGAAGGCTTTGCCATGTTTAATTCCCAAATGTTATCCCGTTATCCCGTTGGATATTGAGATGCTCCCAAAATCAATTGGTGTGTTTTTTGGGGAAGCTCATCACCCTTGATGGAGACCATACCGGCCAAATTGGATAACTTGCTTGTAAGTCAGAAAAATAAAAAACAATAGTCTTTTTTCAAAAGTAATTTTTAATTTAATTTAATAAAAAAAAATTTATATGAAAATGTGAAATAATTAAACTATAAGTGGCTTAGTGAATGGAAGATAGAGCTTGTGCGTGTGTAATAGTTGACATTCCTTTAACGGAAAAACAGTTACTCACATACTGACTAAGGGATAAAAAGGATGAAACAGACGAACAATATGGCAATTAACGGATAGAAAAGAGATAACATCCTTGACATAAATTTTTTTTTTCGTATTTCTTTTTTCAATTTATCTTTCTTTTTGTGCACGTCAGCTGGGCTAGCCAGGCGAAACAGCTTGGTTACAAAGTTTGATTGTGCGGAGATGGTCGAAAGGTGAAGAGCGTTCTGGTCAAAGACGTTTATTGCTTTGGGTATACGGAAAGCCAATTTAATTTTTAATGTTGAAAAGAGTAAGCTCTTGCGAAAATAAGCCAAATATCTAGCACTTACAATAGGTCGTGGCACCATCCAAGTAGATTCTGAGAAAGTTCAGGTCATTCGTAACTATCCTTTGTCGAAATCTGTTCGGCAGTTACGAAGAGTTGTAGGTTTTTGCGGTTGGTATGGTCGGTTTGTGCACATTTTCGCATCTTTGTTCACGTCGCTGACTGATGTGTTAAGGAAAAAGAAGACATTCGAATGGTCAGAAGAAGGAAAACTTGTTTTTGATAACTTGGAAAAACAATTATGTTACAGCCAGATTTTACTCGTCCATATTCTGTACAATGTGATACAAGCCAGTTTGGAATTTGTTATTTATTTCTTTTCTTTACTTACACATGAAACCCAATGACATCAACAACCGAATTCAATTACTCTTTTAAGTGCATCTTATACTAATTATTATTAAAACCTAGTATAATGTATAGAAAGAGAAATAAAATAAATAAATAATTAACTAAAAATTCATGTATAAACAAACAAGAAGGAAAAAAGAGCATGTACAGAGCTAACACAGAGGCACACTCACAACCAGTACAGATCCACATTCAAGTGAACTCCTAAATCATTGCAAATATGCAAAAGCTTCGTAATCGACAGCAGTAAATAAAACCAGTTATTTTTCTAATCATAGTGAGCTGTTAAGACTGCTAGTTACTTTAAATACCACATAGGCAAATCGCACATGTTAAGCATAGTTGTTTTGGTAGATTTTAAAGAGTGATAGACATCATTTAGGTTTCTGCAAAAAACTTTAAACGCATTACGGATTGACTAAGCTTAATAAAAATAAAGTGCCTGGAGCAGCGGTTAAGGACATTGAAGCGTGGTGTAGCGGTAAGAATAAGAGAAGCAACATATTTTTGTAAGGAAGCCCAAAAGGGCAGCCCAAATTCCTAGGGCAGCAAAAAACGCTGTTGAATGATTTCAATTGAATCTACACAACACCTATAGGAAGGAGATCACACAGCAGAAGCATACTCAAATATTAGTCTAACTGAACACTTGTATAGCCTTTTTGCAATGCAAATATGTTTAAACCGTCTTTTAATAGAACCTAGCACCGACCTAGCTTTACTTAGAGAGCGCTCAATGAACAAATTAATACGTAATCTTTGGTCGAATAGAGTCCTAAATCGATGAACGAACGGTTTTCAGCCTGTGAGAATCAACGAAATCACTTCCTCCCTGAGAAAGAAAGCTTCTTGCATTTTTTAGATTTAATTTCACAAAATTTAACGGCCACCATGTAACCAAATTACTTGAGTCAATTTGAAGTTGATACGATTGCAATTCCAAGCAGAAAGAAGACAACATCGTCACTGTACATTAAGATCCCGCTGAATTCAATTACCCAGGGGAGATCATTTATGTATATATTAAACAAAAGGAGCCCTAAATGGCTGCCTTGGGAGAAGCCGGACGTCACAGGAAATTCATCCAAGGTGATGAAGTTAAGCAGAACCCTGAATGAGCTGTTATGCATATAAGATCTTTTCTATTTCGCTAAGTGGAAAGGGAAACTAGAGGCCTGGAGTTGGAAGATCAACAAGTTATGGTTAACTAAGTCAAACGTTTTACTAAAATCATGCGAGAGCCACTTTAAAAAGCCTTGAACACATGGCAGGTGAACTCTAAGAGATTCGTAACAATAGATTTTCCTTTCCGAAAGCTGTGCTGGAATGGAGAAATATAAAATTTGATAGCAAAAATTAAATGCTGAATAATTATTCATTCAAGCAATTTAGGTAAGACACTCAATGTTGTGATGCCCATATAGTTCTCAACATGATGTCTATTTCCACAAATGTGAATTGGAATAAGGAAACTACTCTAACAATTTAAAGGGAAAACATGTGGTTTCCAGGACTGATTAAAAATCATGGAAATAATACCTCATAGGTTGACAGGGCATGACTTTAGTATACACGATGGAAACCCATAAGATATTGGCGCACAACTATATTTTTGAGATCTCAAACCATGTAAATTCATTCAAAATGAAACGTTATTTTCTGAAGTGACCAAGTTAGGAATCGAAACCGACTTTTGTCGAAAGTATTCAGCGAAGAGATTTGAGGTTTCAATATCATCAGAGTAGCCATTAAAAGAAACTGCGAGGGATGTATGGAGATTTTTCTTTTAGAGTTGACGCCCTTATAAAAGTATTTATGATTAATAAGCAGTGGTGGTTTAACCAATTGAGGGTATCTGCAATAGTGCTTGAGGTAATTAAATCTATACTTTAGAGCAGGGTAGGCGAAGTAGTCATAAGCCGACTTTCCATAAATTTGTTGAAAAGTTTATGTTACCTATTTTTTGTAATATTTAATACTCTTCTCAAACGATGGTGGGCACATGCTTCGTGGGCGAAGTTGCTTGATCGGAACATGCAGAAATACATTAGAGAACGATGATAGCAGGGTTTCAATATTCCCAGCACAAAAATGGAGCATAACTTGTGAAAGATATGATTTAGGCTATAAAATGTTGCTTTTACTAAAATCACGATGTTTATTTGAGGAAATTGGATTTGGCACGTTAAAGTAGTTTAACGACTGCAATAAAAGGGAATACAAATTGCTGGATGATACGGATCCTCAGGTAATCTAAAGGTGGATAGCCATTAACAACTATCTCCGGGAAGTTGGGGAAGCTAAGATCTACCAGTCTGTCACTACAAAAAGGAGTACGGTTCTATTGCAGTGAACTACGATCAAATAATTCATTGGAAAACACAAATTATTAGATGTTGAAGTGTAGACCATGCAGTCAGAATTATCATTATAACATCAAGTGACTTGTGGCAAATTGACGCCCTCGACACTATAGCTATATCAGTGGGTTTAAACTTTTTGGCCGGGTCACTAATGAGAACAGCATGGCTCCTATAAATAGCGCTATTGGCGTTTAATGGAATATGCATATAACTGTTTACTGGCAATTTTCGCCCGAATGGCAAAAAATTTAACGTTTGGAGAAGCAGAAAATTCAAATGAATAGGACGCGAGCTCAGCAGATATGGCAACTAAAACCCCACCGCCATGGGCTGCTTTAGCTTAAATAGTTCAATAGAGAAGTGGTTCAAATTCGTTATATGCCGCGTAAATTTAATAAGGCTGGAATGAATTATTCCGTATCGCAACAAGCAGCAGCTCTTTTAGCTAAAATTTTCAGAGCCTGTGTGGAAGGGCATGGATTTGAAGTTATTAAAGAACACGTTTCTCTCAAAAGGTCGATGTCTCAGTACGTTGAAATTATGGGTTTCGTCAGATCTTAGCAATCACTCAATCACCTGAGGATCTAGTGACCACTCATGGTAAAATAGCCAAAACCATTTATCGCTTAAAAATATATTTCTATTGGCCGAAAATGGTTATATATATTTCACGGTTTGTTCCCACCTGCGATGTCTCTAAGCAGACAAAAGCAGCGAACCAAGTTCTTAAATCACCTGCGGGTCAATCAATAATTTCTGTTCGACCTTTTCAAACCTTATATCTCGATCTATTAGGTTCTTATCGTAGATCATCTTCTGGTAATATTAGCGTTATCATTGTTCGCGATTATTTGTCGAAATTTCCCATAATACGGCTTTTTCTGGAAAAACGTGTGTTTCACATCTTTTTGTACTTGAGTCAATTACGGTTGACAACGGTGTTCAATTCAAGTCATCCATGTATAAGTCCTTGTCTGAGAATTATGGTGTTCACCGTAAGTTCACTGCTTCTTATTCTCCGCAAGCTAATGCGAGTGAAAGAATAAATCTATCTATTTTAGCAGACGTCAGAGCATACATTAAACCCTCTCAATGAGACTGGGCTGAAACCCTAGCAGTCATTAGCTGCGCCTTGAGAAGTGTTGTGTAGTCAACTCAAAGTTCTTTAATTGTCTCCAGTTCTCTTTTACACTCGCGCACAGTACCTTTTTGTAAATCTAACCCTGCAGTAGGTGACTACCAGTTAGTCTCACTTGTTCAGAAATGATTCACGTTGAGAGTTTTTTATTCCTTTGCCGGGAGAATGAAAAGGGGAGGAAAGAAAGAGAACTGCAAGTGAGTGAAAAGAGCTTTGAAGACGAAGAAAAAAGAAGAACATGAAGACGAATGAATAAAGAAATTTCCTTAACGTCAGAAACAGGGTTAAATTATATGAAATAAACATTTAAAATTGCAACTCTTTTAACATTTGGTTGTGGAAATGTTATGAAATATATGTACAGGTTTGGTGATGGTACGAAAAAAAAAGGAAAATATTTACACGCTTGTAGGTGAAGTGTGAAATTTAGAAAGAAGTAAGAAGAGTCTGACGCCATATTGAAGGAGTTAAAAATTGAAAACAAAGAAGAGTAAACAATAAATTGTAAATTACGATGATAACTTTTGTTATATAAAAATTAATTTCAGTGAAATCACAACAATGTATATGCGTATATGCAAACTTTTCTTTGATGAATCGGTGAACTTTGGCTCAATACCTGTAATACCTCAATGAACATGTAAATTTAAAAATTTCTAAATATATACAAAATTAACTATATAAAAATTATTACAAATTTCAAAAAACAACCTTTAAAAATGACACAAAAACAACAATGACGTAAAACATAGCTAAAAATTTATATACATATAGAAGTAGTGAAAGTAAACCAGCGCTTGTGTACATATTATATTAAGGCATATACACATAATGTACATTAAAGGAAGCTTAAATACGCGCTCTAAGTATAATAATAAAAAAAAAAATAATATAACTATAAAATCAACAGTTATAGACAATACACTTGCATTAGAATTAGTTTATCTACATATAAAAAGCCGTAATCATATAAAATGGAATACACCAACGGCAGTAATTTGAAGATTCACTTATTGATACGTCATCGGCTGCACAATACCTTACCTCGTCACCTTATAAAATTTTTCATTATATTTATATAAGTATGTATTTATAAAGTTGATTTAATTCATGATATGATTTAATTACAATGAGAACTTACCTACATACATTTTTTCTTACAAATTATTTAATGGGTTTTTCTTAATTTAATCTAAATACATAAGCGTCTTTTTTATTTTTTTTATTTCTATTGAAAATGAAATGTATTAAAGGAATAGAGAAAATAAAAAATGTGGTGAAGTGTTTTATTTTGTTATATGGGAGGAAGGTAGATTAGAGAGGTCATTGGACCCAATTTCGGAGCGTCCCATTAGAAATCGTGGGCCGAGGGAGACCACAGGGACACAGGTGCCCAGGGATTATGATCTGCTCATTCGGTGGGCAGGTTTCGTTCATCCGTGTGTTCCCATAAAGGTAAAGCACGTACATTTCTTTTAGATGTAACCGTCTATATAGTGTCCGTAGGACAAAAATTTGAAATTAATTCTTTTCAAGTAGCACTTAGGAGTAGCCCTAAAAATAATAAAGTCAATAATTTGATATTGAGACAGTCAGTGAGGATTTCCAAACTTAGCTGTTAGAATCGGTAGTGAACGTTCGTACGGATAACCGTCAGAGTCCTACAGAAATTTTGGTCTTGTAGGTCACATGAACGTTCGCTTTAGACTTTTCAGAAAACATTGTTTCTTGGTTCGGCAATTACTTAACAGGTCGTTCTCCTTCCCGGGCCCTCTCTACTCTGGCACGTGAAATTTCTGTTGCCTCCGATGTTTCTCAGGGTAGCCACCTAGCCATACTATTGTTTTCATTATTTGTCAACAGCCTTCCTGTTTGTGTTCAATCTGCGGGATGCTTAATGTTTGAGGACGACGTAAAGGTCTATCTTTGTTTTAGGTGAATAGATCAGACCTGTTTACTTCAGACTAATTCAGAAAATTTGCTCTTCTAGCGCTGGACCATCTGTGTCTTCTGCAATTTTAAAAAATGTAAGAAATTGAGAGTTTTGCCCAGTTAGCTCACGGAACATAAAAAAAAATAAACTTTTTATTAAAAAAAAAAAAAAACTGATGAAAAAAGCGCTAATACAGGCATGGTCCGCTCGTTAATTTGTCGCACTATTTGCCTGTTTTACCTCATTTTCCGTTTTCTGCCCTTTGTCTGCCCTATGTCCGTTCGTCGATACGTATATAACAGTTTATGCGTCATGTCATTATCGGATCTGCCACCATTTGCTCAATACACAACATCAATGTCACTACCGCGAAACCGCTGCACTTGTCTGTTCAACAATGTTGCATTTTTTTTTTAAAACAGTATTTAGACTTTGATGAAATCCCATTTTCATTACCTGTTTATTAATGAAATTCCAGCCAGTGGTGCGCAATCCCAATAAAGACGACCTACCCTTTGAACATATAATTTAGGCAGTAGAAATTTATCAACTTCAGTAACAATTCGTTAATTTTAATATTTATTTACACATATCTTCAATAAATTTTATTTCACGTCATCCTTTTTTTGAAACAATTTTTAATTGATTATCAATCATGCGATTTTTAAAAGTATATCTTATATTGTGAATTTCGTTAAGTTTTTAAAAGTAATGTCACTTTAAATAATTTCAAATTTTAGCCAGCTTTGAGTATTTTGTAGTGCGAACAATACAACGCAAAGCGAATATTTTGCTTGCGGCATATACAGACGTTCCCACCGTTCGCTGGAAACTGATATTTTACATAAAATGCAAAATCAACGTTTACATAACCAAACCGAAGCGGTAGAGTTTTTTACTTATATGTATAAATAGTTAGAATCGGCTGGTTTATGTTACTCAAGTAATTCTTTTTTAAGAGCAAAGTAACCAAACCATTTATTCGCGTTGCCGATCATAAGATAATGGAACTTAGCGAACAATTCGTCTTACCGTCAAATTTGACATGCCATCGGTTAAGATCGATTCTTCTTCTATAACTAATTTCATTAGGTTTGACAGAAGTTTCAATCTGTTGTTGTTGTGACCTACATGGTTTTTCGTTAATAATACGCTCTTATCTTGTAGCTAACACGACATGACGTGTTGTTGCAGCCTGAGCGCTGTTAAATTCTGCTGTCTGCCCAGTTTGACTTGACCATTTCCTTTTTCAATTATCAACCTCCGCCATAAGAACATCGTTACTTTAAGATATCTTTCATACGTTCAAATGGACCCATAATTGTCGCAGCAGCTTGTTCTCTTCATTATTGTTGTTATCTTCTGCAATTTCCACAGCTGTGGCGTTGATGTTAGTCGATGGGTTTTCGTTGGTAGCTAAGCAAAAGATTGAAATTTCTTCAAAAATGCTTTCATGACCTGACCGATTTTGTTGAAAGATTTAGTCGAAATGTGTTGATGGTGACGTATTAGATAAGCGGGTGGAATTATGTTCGCTGTTATAATTCATCCAAAGTTTATATTTGCCGAAAGTGCAACTTTCTTTGAGTGTAGTAAGTCCGCAATGATGTTATCAATGTCGTAAAGCAAACTAAGCGCTAAGTACTAAAGTAAAGCTATTCTTATCCCAGTAGAAATTTTGTAGTGTCAACAATACAACAACTTAACAACATGGAATTCTTAATTTTGGTGAAGCAAGCAAAAGAGAATGTTCAGAAAAAGTTGAGAATATGAAAAAGGTAAATATTTTAGTAATAAAATCGCCTTAATCGAGGTGTTAATGTTGAGATTATAAATTCTATCTTTAGTGGCTTGTACTAGTTTATTGTATTTTATTTTTTTTCATTCTATTTAGTTTAACTTATGCAAGCTTCGTATATATCTAGTAATACAAAGCTTTACTCTAATTTTTATAACCTTGCTTAACGCAATCTACTCTAATATAACCCACTTCAACCTACAACCTAAGTTAGCTAGTACCCTTGATCTATCAAATACACTAACGTTAGCACAAATAAGTTGCGATATAAGTTTACCTATAAGCAATTGTAAACGGATAATGGTCACAAGTAAACAATAAACGTTAGTAAAAATACTAAACTATTTTCTTCTGTTTCACTACTGTGAAGGTTGAACAAATTTTCTGTTAACGAGGTGAAACTTGCTGGTGTTTTCGGAGAGTTCGTTGACTTACGCTATTTTCATTTGTAATGCAAATGCAATTCAGCATTTTTGCGAACGTGCCTTTTGTTTGTGTTTTTATTTTTTTCTTTTACTTTGTGTGGATGCACGCCACTTTATGCATACACTACACCCTTATTCTTTAAAAGAGAAAATTGTTTATGTGTTTTTAGGTATAAACAATTTTTCTAGGAAAAAAAAAACAAAAAAAATCGACTTGTGTTCTGAGTAGTGCGTGTTTTCTTTACGTCTGCAATTTTTTAATTGTTTTGGTGTTTTTGTGTTGTGCATTTAGCTCGAGT